>JAUMJL010002080.1:0-145866 GCA_033558185.1 Dromococcyx pavoninus | reverse complement strand
GCCCATTTTTTGGCCCCTCAGACCATTTTTGGGTTCCTCAGCCCATTTTTGGGTTCCTCAGCCCATTTTTTGTCCCCTCAGCCCATTTTTGGGTTCCTCAGCCCATTTTTTGGCCCCTCAGCCCATTTTTGGGTTCCTCAGCCCATTTTTTGGCCCTCAGCCCATTTTTGGGTTCCTCAGCCCATTTTTGGGTTCCTCAGCCCATTTTTTGGCCCCTGAGCCCATTTTGGGTTCCTCAGCCCATTTTTTGGCCCCTCAGCCCATTTTTGGGTTCCTCAGCCCATTTTTGGATTCCTCAGCCCATTTTTTGGCCCTCAGACCATTTTTTGGCCCCTCAGCCCATTTTTGGGTTCCTCAGCGCATTTTTTGGACCCTCAGCCCATTTTTGGGTTCCTCAGCCCATTTTTTCGCCCTTCAGCACATTTTTGGGTTCTTCAGCCCATTTTCGGGGTTCCTCAGACCATTTTTTGGCCCCTCAGCCCATTTTTGGGTTCCTCAATCCATTTTAGGGTTCCTCAGAACATTTTTGGGTTCCTCAATCCCTTTTTTGGTCCATGAATCCATGTTTTGTTTCTTCAATCTATTTTTTGGTCCCTCAATCCTTCTTTGGGTTCCTCAATCTATGTTTTGGTCCCTCAATCCACTTTTGGGTTCTTCAGCCCATTTTTGGGTTCCTCAATCCGTTTTTGGTTTACTGAATCCATTTTTGGGTTCCTCAATCCATTTTTGGGTCACTTAAGCTATTTTTGAGTTCCGCAGCCCATTTTTCGGTTCCTCAGTCTATTTTGGGGTTCCTCAAACCATTTTTGGTTCCTCAATTCATTTTTGCGTTCCTGAATTCAATTTTTGTGTTCCTCAATTCATTTTTGGGTCCTTCAAAACATTTTTGTTC
The DNA here is from genome assembly GCA_033558185.1 of Dromococcyx pavoninus. Lineage (NCBI taxonomy): Eukaryota > Metazoa > Chordata > Aves > Cuculiformes > Neomorphidae > Dromococcyx > Dromococcyx pavoninus. The sequence continues at coordinate 144,974 of JAUMJL010002080.1, read as the reverse complement.
TCCTCAATCCATTTTTCGGGCCTTCAGCCCATTTTTGTGGGTTTAATACCATGTTTTGCTCCATGAATCCATTTTTTGTTTCTTCAATCTATTTTTTGGTCCCTCAATGCATCTTTGGATTCCTCAATCCATTTTTGGGTTCCTCAGACCACTTTTGGGTCGCTCAGCCCATTTTTGGGTCGCTCAGCCCATTTTTGGTTTCCTCAGGACATTTTTGTGTTGCTCAATTCATTTTTGGGTTCCTCAATCCAATTTTTGGACCCTCAATCCATTTTTTGTTACCTCAGTCCATTTTTGGGTTCCTCAATCCAATTTTTGGACCCTCAATCCATTTTTGGGTTTCTCAATCTTCTTTTGGTCCCTCAATCCATTTTTGGGTTCTTCAGCCCATTTTTGGATTCCTGAATCTATTTTTGGGTTCCTGAATCTTTTTCTTGGTCCCTGAATCCGTTTTCGGGTCCCTCAATCTATTTTTGGGTTCCTCAATCCATTTTTGGGTTCCTCAATCCATTTTTGGTTTCCTCAATCCATTTTTTGGTCCTTCAATCCATTTTTGGGTTCCTCAGAACTTTTTTGGGTTCCTCAATCCATTTTTGGGTTCCTCAATCCATTTTTGGTTCCCTCATCCCATTTTTGGTTCCCTCAGCCCATTTTTGTGTTTCTCAGAATATTTATGGGTTCCTCAAAACATTTTTGGTTTCCTCAATCTATTTTGGCGTTCCTCAATCCATTTTTGCTTCCCTCAGCCCATTTTTGGGTCCCTCAGCCCATTTTTGGTTTCCTCAATCCATTTTTAAGTTCCTCAATCCATTTTTTGATTCCTCAATCCATGTTTGGGTCCTTCAATACATTTTTGGTTTCCTCAATCCATTTTTAGGGACTTCAGCCCATTTTTGGGTTCTTCTTTTCGGGTTTCTCAATTTATTTTTGTGTCTCTCAATCTATTTTTGGGTTCCTCAATCCATTTTTGGGTTCCTCAATCCATATTTGGGTTCCTCAATCCATTTTTTGGTCCTTCAATCCATTTTTGGGTTCCTCAGAACTTTTTTGGGTTCCTCAATCCATTCTTGGTTTCCTCAGTCCATTTTTAGGTTCATCAATCTTGTTTTGGGTTCCTCAATCCATTTTTGGTTCCCTCAGTCCATTTCTGTGTTTCTCAGAATATTTTTGGGTTCCTCAAAACATTTTTGGGTTCCTCAATCTATTTTGACATTCCTCAATCCATTTTGGCATTCCTCAATGCAGTTTTGGTTCCCTCAGCCCATTTTTGGTTCCCTCAGTCCATTTTTGGGTTCCTCAATCCATTTTTGGGTTCCTCAGAACATTTTTGGGTTCCTCAATCCCTTTTTTGGTCCATGAATCCATGTTTTGTTTCTTCAATCTATTTTTTGGTCCCTCAATCCTTCTTTGGGTTCCTCAATCTATGTTTTGGTCCCTCAATCCACTTTTGGGTTCTTCAGCCCATTTTTGGGTTCCTCAATCCGTTTTTGGTTTACTGAATCCATTTTTGGGTTCCTCAATCCATTTTTGGGTCCCTTAAGCTATTTTTGAGTTCCGCAGCCCATTTTTCGGTTCCTCAGTCTATTTTGGGGTTCCTCAAACCATTTTTGGTTCCTCAATTCATTTTTGCGTTCCTGAATTCAATTTTTGTGTTCCTCAATTCATTTTTGGGTCCTTCAAAACATTTTTGTTCTCCTCAATCCATTTTTCGGGCCTTCAGCCCATTTTTGTGGGTTTAATACCATGTTTTGCTCCATGAATCCATTTTTTGTTTCTTCAATCTATTTTTTGGTCCCTCAATGCATCTTTGGATTCCTCAATCCATTTTTGGGTTCCTCAGACCACTTTTGGGTCGCTCAGCCCATTTTTGGGTCGCTCAGCCCATTTTTGGTTTCCTCAGGACATTTTTGTGTTGCTCAATTCATTTTTGGGTTCCTCAATCCAATTTTTGGACCCTCAATCCATTTTTTGTTACCTCAGTCCATTTTTGGGTTCCTCAATCCAATTTTTGGACCCTCAATCCATTTTTGGGTTTCTCAATCTTCTTTTGGTCCCTCAATCCATTTTTGGGTTCTTCAGCCCATTTTTGGATTCCTGAATCTATTTTTGGGTTCCTGAATCTTTTTCTTGGTCCCTGAATCCGTTTTCGGGTCCCTCAATCTATTTTTGGGTTCCTCAATCCATTTTTGGGTTCCTCAATCCATTTTTGGTTTCCTCAATCCATTTTTTGGTCCTTCAATCCATTTTTGGGTTCCTCAGAACTTTTTTGGGTTCCTCAATCCATTTTTGGGTTCCTCAATCCATTTTTGGTTCCCTCATCCCATTTTTGGTTCCCTCAGCCCATTTTTGTGTTTCTCAGAATATTTATGGGTTCCTCAAAACATTTTTGGTTTCCTCAATCTATTTTGGCGTTCCTCAATCCATTTTTGCTTCCCTCAGCCCATTTTTGGGTCCCTCAGCCCATTTTTGGTTTCCTCAATCCATTTTTAAGTTCCTCAATCCATTTTTTGATTCCTCAATCCATGTTTGGGTCCTTCAATACATTTTTGGTTTCCTCAATCCATTTTTAGGGACTTCAGCCCATTTTTGGGTTCTTCTTTTCGGGTTTCTCAATTTATTTTTGTGTCTCTCAATCTATTTTTGGGTTCCTCAATCCATTTTTGTGTTCCTCAATCCATATTTGGGTTCCTCAATCCATTTTTTGGTCCTTCAATCCATTTTTGGGTTCCTCAGAACTTTTTTGGGTTCCTCAATCCATTCTTGGTTTCCTCAGTCCATTTTTAGGTTCATCAATCTTGTTTTGGGTTCCTCAATCCATTTTTGGTTCCCTCAGTCCATTTCTGTGTTTCTCAGAATATTTTTGGGTTCCTCAAAACATTTTTGGGTTCCTCAATCTATTTTGACATTCCTCAATCCATTTTGGCATTCCTCAATGCAGTTTTGGTTCCCTCAGCCCATTTTTGGGTCCCTCAGTCCATTTTTGGGTTCCTCAATCCATTTTTGGGTTCCTCAGAACATTTTTGGGTTCCTCAATCCCTTTTTGGTCCATGAATCCATGTTTTGTTTCTTCAATCTATTTTTTGGTCCCTCAATCCTTCTTTGGGTTCCTCAATCTATGTTTTGGTCCCTCAATCCACTTTTGGGTTCTTCAGCCCATTTTTGGGTTCCTCAATCCGTTTTTGGTTTACTGAATCCATTTTTGGGTTCCTCAATCCATTTTTGGGTCCCTTAAGCTATTTTTGAGTTCCGCAGCCCATTTTTCGGTTCCTCAGTCTATTTTGGGGTTCCTCAAACCATTTTTGGTTCCTCAATTCATTTTTGCGTTCCTGAATTCAATTTTTGTGTTCCTCAATTCATTTTTGGGTCCTTCAAAACATTTTTGTTCTCCTCAATCCATTTTTCGGGCCTTCAGCCCATTTTTGTGGGTTTAATACCATGTTTTGCTCCATGAATCCATTTTTTGTTTCTTCAATCTATTTTTTGGTCCCTCAATGCATCTTTGGATTCCTCAATCCATTTTTGGGTCCTCAGACCACTTTTGGGTCGCTCAGCCCATTTTTGGGTCGCTCAGCCCATTTTTGGTTTCCTCAGGACATTTTTGTGTTGCTCAATTCATTTTTGGGTTCCTCAATCCAATTTTTGGACCCTCAATCCATTTTTTGTTACCTCAGTCCATTTTTGGGTTCCTCAATCCTTTTTTTGGTCCCTCAATCCATTTTTGGGTTCCTCAATCTTCTTTTGGTCCCTCAATCCATTTTTGGGTTCTTCAGCCCATTTTTGGATTCCTGAATCTATTTTTGGGTTCCTGAATCTTTTTCTGGGTCCCTGAATCCGTTTTCGGGTCCCTCAATCTATTTTTGGGTTCCTCAATCCATTTTTGGGTTCCTCAATCCATTTTTGGTTTCCTCAATCCATTTTATGGTCCTTCAATCCATTTTTGGGTTCCTCAGAACTTTTTTGGGTTCCTCAATCCATTTTTGGGTTCCTCAATCCATTTTTGGTTCCCTCATCCCATTTTTGGTTCCCTCAGCCCATTTTTGTGTTTCTCAGAATATTTATGGGTTCCTCAAAACATTTTTGGTTTCCTCAATCTATTTTGGCGTTCCTCAATCCATTTTTGCTTCCCTCAGCCCATTTTTGGGTTCCTCAATCCTTTTTTAAGTTCCTCAATCCATTTTTTGATTCCTCAATCCATGTTTGGGTCCTTCAATACATTTTTGGTGTCCTCAATCCATTTTTCGGGACTTCAGCCCATTTTTGGGTTCTTCAATCCATTTTTTGGTCCATGAATCCATGTTTTGTTTCTTCAATCTATTTTTTGGTCCCTCAATCCTTCTTTGGGTTCCTCAATCTATTTTTTGGTCCCTCAATCCACTTTTGGGTTCTTCAGCCCATTTTTGGGTTCCTCAATCCGTTTTTGGTTTACTGAATCCATTTTTGGGTTCCTCAATCCATTTTTGGGTCCCTTAAACTATTTTTGAGTTCCGCAGCCCACTTTTCGGTTCCTCAGTCTATTTTGGGGTCCTCAAACCATTTTTGGTTCCTCGATTCATTTTTGCGTTCCTGAATTCAATTTTTGTGTTTCTCAATTCATTTTTGGGTCCTTCAAAACATTTTTGTTCTCCTCAATCCATTTTTCGGGCCTTCACCCCATTTTTGGGGTTTTTAATACCATGTTTTGCTCCATGAATCCATTTTTTTGTTTCTTCAATCTATTTTTTGGTCCCTCAATGCATCTTTGGATTCCTCAATCCATTTTTGGGTTCCTCAGACCACTTTTGGGTCGCTCAGCCCAGTTTTTGGGTCGCTCAGCCCATTTTTAAGTTCCTCAGAACATTTTTGTGTTGCTCAATTCATTTTTGGGTTCCTCAATCCAATTTTTGGACCCTCAATCCATGTTTGGGTTTCTCAATCTTCTTTTGGTCCCTCAATCCATTTTTGGGTTCTTCAGCCCATTTTTGGATTCCTGAGTCTATTTTTGGGTTCCTGAATCTTTTTTTTTGGACCCTGAACCCATTTTCGGATTTCTCAATTTATTTTTGTGTCCCTCAATCTATTTTTGGGTTCCTCAATCCATTTTTGGGCTCCTCAATCCATTTTTGGGTTCCTCAATCCATTTTTTGGTCCTTCAATCCATTTTTGGGTTCCTCAATCCATTTTTTCGTTCCTGAATGCTTTTTTTGGACCCTCAATCCATTTTTGGGTACCCCACCCAATTTTTGCATTCCTCAACCCTTTTTTGGGTTCCTCAATCCATTTTTGTGTTCCTCAATCCATTTTTTGGACCCGCAACCCATTTTTTGGACCCTCAATCCATTTTTAGGTCCTCAGCCCTTTTTTTCGGTTCCTCAGACCATTTTTTAGTTCCTCAATCCATTTTTTGATTCCTCAATCCATTTTTAGACCCTCAATCCGTTTTTTTGGTCCCCAACCCATTTTTGGGTCCCTATCCCTTTTTTTAGGTTCCTCAGCCCATTTTTTGGGTCCCTCAGTCCATTTTTGGCTTCCTCTATCCATTTTTGGTTCCTCAATTCATTTTTGCGTTCCTGAGTTCAATTTTTGTGTTCCTCAATCCATTTTTGGGTCCTTCAATACATTTCTGGTTTCCTCAATTCATTTTTCGGGACTTCAGCCCATTTTTGGGTTCCTCGGCCCTTTTTTGTGTCCCTCAGCCCATTTTGTGTTTCTCAGAATATTTCTGGGTTCCTCAGAACATTTTTGGGTTCCTCAATCTATTTTGGATTTCCTCAACCCCTTTTTGGTTCCCTCAGCCCATTTTTGGGTCCCTCAGCCCATTTTTGGGTTCCTCAGACCACGTTTGGTTTCCTCAGAACATTTTTGAGTTCCTCAATCCATTTTTAAGTTCCTCAATCCATTTTTTGATTCCTCAATCCATTTGTGAGTTCCTCAATCCATTTATGGCTTCTTTAGCCCATTTTTGGGTTTCTCAACCCATTTTGGGGTTCCTCAATCCATTTTTTGATTCCTCAGTCAATTTTTGAGTTTCTCAATCCATTTTTGGGTTTCTCCACCCATTTCTGGGTTGCTTAATCCGGTTTTTTGTCCCTCAATCCATTTCTTGATACCTCAGCTCATTTTGGGGTCCCTGTATTTTTTGGGGGATTCCTCAGTCAATTTGGGTGTTCCTCAGCCCATTTTTGAGTTCCTCAATCCATTTTTGGTTCCCTCCGACCATTTTGGGGGTCGCTCATTTTTGGTTTCCTCAGCTCATTTTTGTGTTGCTCAATTCATTTTTTGGTTCCTCAATCCAATTTTTGGACCCTCAATCCATTATGGGTAGCTCAGTCCATTTCTTAGTTCCTCAGTCCTTTATTGGGTCTCTCAATCCATTTTTGGGTTCCTCAATCCATTCTTGAGTTCCTCTTTCCATTTTTAGGTTCATCAATCTGGTTTTGGGTTCCTCAATCCATTTTTTTTTCCTTCAATCCATTTTTCGGTTCCTCAATCCATTTTTTGGTCTCTCAGCCCATTTTTGGGTTCCTCAATCCATTTTTGGGTCCCTCAGTCCATTTGGGGATCCTTCAGCACATTTCGGTGTTCCTCAGACCATTTTTGGGTTTCTGAATCTAATTTTGGTCCCTCTATCCTTTTTTGTGGGTTCCCAATCCATTTTTGGGTTCCTCAATCCTTTTTTGGGTTCCTCAATCCATTCTTGGGTTCCTCTTTCCATTTTTAGGTTCATCAATCTGGTTTTGGGTTCCTCAATCCATTTTTGCTTCCCTCAGCCCATTTTTGGGTTCCTCAATCCATTTTTAAGTTCCTCAATCCATTTTTTGATTCCTCAACCCATGTTTGGGTCCTTCAATACATTTTTGGTTTCCTCAATCCATTTTTAGGGACTTCAGCCCATTTTTGGGTTCTTCAATCCTTTTTTTGGACCATGAATCCATTTTTTGTTTCTTCAATCTATTTTTTGGTCCCTCAATCCTTCTTTGGGTTCCTCAATCTATGTTTTGGTCCCTCAATCCACTTTTGGGTTCTTCAGCACATTTTTGGGTTCCTCAATCCGTTTTTGGTTTACTGAATCCATTTTTGGGTTCCTCAATCCATTTTTGGGTCCCTTAAGCTATTTTTGAGTTCCGCAGCCCATTTTTCGGTTCCTCAGTCTATTTTGGGGTTCCTCAAACCATTTTTGGTTCCTCGATTCATTTTTGCGTTCCTGAATTCAATTTTTGTGTTCCTCAATTCATTTTGGGTCCTTCAAAACATTTTTGTTCTCCTCAATCCATTTTTCAAGCCTTCAGCCCATTTTTGGGTTCCTCAGAACATTTTTGGGTTTCTCAGAATATTTCTGGGTTCCTCAGAACATTTTTGGGTTCCTCAATCTATTTTGGATTTCTTCAATCCATTTTTGGTTCCCTCAGCCCATTTTTGGGTCCCTCAGCACATTTTTGGGTTCCTCAGCCCACTTTTGGGTCCCTCAGCCCATTTTTGGGTCGCTCAGCCCATTTTTGGTTTCCTCAGGACATTTTTGTGTTGCTCAATTAATTTTTGGGTTCCTCAATCCAATTTTTGGACCCTCAATCCATTTTTTTGTTACCTCAGTCCATTTTTGGGTTCCTCAATCCTTTTTTTGGTCCCTCAATCCATTTTTGGGTTCCTCAATCTTCTTTTGGTCCCTCAATCCATTTTTGGGTTCTTCAGCCCATTTTTGGATTCCTGAATCTATTTTTGGGTTCCTGAATCTTTTTCTTGGTCCCTGAATCCGTTTTCGGGTCCCTCAATCTATTTTTGGGTTCCTCAATCCATTTTTGGGTTCCTCAATCCATTTTTGGTTTCCTCAATCCATTTTTTGGTCCTTCAATCCATTTTTGGGTTCCTCAGAACTTTTTTGGGTTCCTCAATCCATTTTTGGGTTCCTCAATCCATTTCTGGTTCCCTCATCCCATTTTTGGTTCCCTCAGCCCATTTTTGTGTTTCTCAGAATATTTTTGGGTTCCTCAAAACATTTTTGGTTTCCTCAATCTATTTTGGCGTTCCTCAATCCATTTTTGCTTCCCTCAGCCCATTTTTGGGTCCCTCAGCCCATTTTTGGTTTCCTCAATCCATTTTTAAGTTCCTCAATCCATTTTTTGATTCCTCAATCCATGTTTGGGTCCTTCAATACATTTTTGGTTTCCTCAATCCATTTTTAGGGACTTCAGCCCATTTTTGGGTTCTTCTTTTCGGGTTTCTCAATTTATTTTTGTGTCTCTCAATCTATTTTTGGGTTCCTCAATCCATTTTTGGGTTCCTCAATCCATATTTGGGTTCCTCAATCCATTTTTTGGTCCTTCAATCCATTTTTGGGTTCCTCAGAACTTTTTTGGGTTCCTCAATCCATTCTTGGTTTCCTCAGTCCATTTTTAGGTTCATCAATCTTGTTTTGGGTTCCTCAATCCATTTTTGGTTCCCTCAGTCCATTTCTGTGTTTCTCAGAATATTTTTGGGTTCCTCAAAACATTTTTGGGTTCCTCAATCTATTTTGACATTCCTCAATCCATTTTGGCATTCCTCAATGCAGTTTTGGTTCCCTCAGCCCATTTTTGGTTCCCTCAGTCCATTTTTGGGTTCCTCAATCCATTTTTGGGTTCCTCAGAACATTTTTGGGTTCCTCTATCCCTTTTTTGGTCCATGAATCCATGTTTTGTTTCTTCAATCTATTTTTTGGTCCCTCAATCCTTCTTTGGGTTCCTCAATCTATGTTTTGGTCCCTCAATCCACTTTTGGGTTCTTCAGCCCATTTTTGGGTTCCTCAATCCGTTTTTGGTTTACTGAATCCATTTTTGGGTTCCTCAATCCATTTTTGGGTCCCTTAAGCTATTTTTGAGTTCCGCAGCCCATTTTTCGGTTCCTCAGTCTATTTTGGGGTTCCTCAAACCATTTTTGGTTCCTCAATTCATTTTTGCGTTCCTGAATTCAATTTTTGTGTTCCTCAATTCATTTTTGGGTCCTTCAAAACATTTTTGTTCTCCTCAATCCATTTTTCGGGCCTTCAGCCCATTTTTGTGGGTTTAATACCATGTTTTGCTCCATGAATCCATTTTTTGTTTCTTCAATCTATTTTTTGGTCCCTCAATGCATCTTTGGATTCCTCAATCCATTTTTGGGTTCCTCAGACCACTTTTGGGTCGCTCAGCCCATTTTTGGGTCGCTCAGCCCATTTTTGGTTTCCTCAGGACATTTTTGTGTTGCTCAATTCATTTTTGGGTTCCTCAATCCAATTTTTGGACCCTCAATCCATTTTTTGTTACCTCAGTCCATTTTTGGGTTCCTCAATCCAATTTTTGGACCCTCAATCCATTTTTGGGTTTCTCAATCTTCTTTTGGTCCCTCAATCCATTTTTGGGTTCTTCAGCCCATTTTTGGATTCCTGAATCTATTTTTGGGTTCCTGAATCTTTTTCTTGGTCCCTGAATCCGTTTTCGGGTCCCTCAATCTATTTTTGGGTTCCTCAATCCATTTTTGGGTTCCTCAATCCATTTTTGGTTTCCTCAATCCATTTTTTGGTCCTTCAATCCATTTTTGGGTTCCTCAGAACTTTTTTGGGTTCCTCAATCCATTTTTGGGTTCCTCAATCCATTTTTGGTTCCCTCATCCCATTTTTGGTTCCCTCAGCCCATTTTTGTGTTTCTCAGAATATTTATGGGTTCCTCAAAACATTTTTGGTTTCCTCAATCTATTTTGGCGTTCCTCAATCCATTTTTGCTTCCCTCAGCCCATTTTTGGGTCCCTCAGCCCATTTTTGGTTTCCTCAATCCATTTTTAAGTTCCTCAATCCATTTTTTGATTCCTCAATCCATGTTTGGGTCCTTCAATACATTTTTGGTTTCCTCAATCCATTTTTAGGGACTTCAGCCCATTTTTGGGTTCTTCTTTTCGGGTTTCTCAATTTATTTTTGTGTCTCTCAATCTATTTTTGGGTTCCTCAATCCATTTTTGGGTTCCTCAATCCATATTTGGGTTCCTCAATCCATTTTTTGGTCCTTCAATCCATTTTTGGGTTCCTCAGAACTTTTTTGGGTTCCTCAATCCATTCTTGGTTTCCTCAGTCCATTTTTAGGTTCATCAATCTTGTTTTGGGTTCCTCAATCCATTTTTGGTTCCCTCAGTCCATTTCTGTGTTTCTCAGAATATTTTTGGGTTCCTCAAAACATTTTTGGGTTCCTCAATCTATTTTGACATTCCTCAATCCATTTTGGCATTCCTCAATGCAGTTTTGGTTCCCTCAGCCCATTTTTGGGTCCCTCAGTCCATTTTTGGGTTCCTCAATCCATTTTTGGGTTCCTCAGAACATTTTTGGGTTCCTCAATCCCTTTTTTGGTCCATGAATCCATGTTTTGTTTCTTCAATCTATTTTTTGGTCCCTCAATCCTTCTTTGGGTTCCTCAATCTATGTTTTGGTCCCTCAATCCACTTTTGGGTTCTTCAGCCCATTTTTGGGTTCCTCAATCCGTTTTTGGTTTACTGAATCCATTTTTGGGTTCCTCAATCCATTTTTGGGTCCCCTAAGCTATTTTTGAGTTCCGCAGCCCATTTTTCGGTTCCTCAGTCTATTTTGGGGTTCCTCAAACCATTTTTGGTTCCTCAATTCATTTTTGCGTTCCTGAATTCAATTTTTGTGTTCCTCAATTCATTTTTGGGTCCTTCAAAACATTTTTGTTCTCCTCAATCCATTTTTCGGGCCTTCAGCCCATTTTTGTGGGTTTAATACCATGTTTTGCTCCATGAATCCATTTTTTGTTTCTTCAATCTATTTTTTGGTCCCTCAATGCATCTTTGGATTCCTCAATCCATTTTTGGGTTCCTCAGACCACTTTTGGGTCGCTCAGCCCATTTTTGGGTCGCTCAGCCCATTTTTGGTTTCCTCAGGACATTTTTGTGTTGCTCAATTCATTTTTGGGTTCCTCAATCCAATTTTTGGACCCTCAATCCATTTTTTGTTACCTCAGTCCATTTTTGGGTTCCTCAATCCAATTTTTGGACCCTCAATCCATTTTTGGGTTTCTCAATCTTCTTTTGGTCCCTCAATCCATTTTTGGGTTCTTCAGCCCATTTTTGGATTCCTGAATCTATTTTTGGGTTCCTGAATCTTTTTCTTGGTCCCTGAATCCGTTTTCGGGTCCCTCAATCTATTTTTGGGTTCCTCAATCCATTTTTGGGTTCCTCAATCCATTTTTGGTTTCCTCAATCCATTTTTTGGTCCTTCAATCCATTTTTGGGTTCCTCAGAACTTTTTTGGGTTCCTCAATCCATTTTTGGGTTCCTCAATCCATTTTTGGTTCCCTCATCCCATTTTTGGTTCCCTCAGCCCATTTTTGTGTTTCTCAGAATATTTATGGGTTCCTCAAAACATTTTTGGTTTCCTCAATCTATTTTGGCGTTCCTCAATCCATTTTTGCTTCCCTCAGCCCATTTTTGGGTCCCTCAGCCCATTTTTGGTTTCCTCAATCCATTTTTAAGTTCCTCAATCCATTTTTTGATTCCTCAATCCATGTTTGGGTCCTTCAATACATTTTTGGTTTCCTCAATCCATTTTTAGGGACTTCAGCCCATTTTTGGGTTCTTCTTTTCGGGTTTCTCAATTTATTTTTGTGTCTCTCAATCTATTTTTGGGTTCCTCAATCCATTTTTGGGTTCCTCAATCCATATTTGGGTTCCTCAATCCATTTTTTGGTCCTTCAATCCATTTTTGGGTTCCTCAGAACTTTTTTGGGTTCCTCAATCCATTCTTGGTTTCCTCAGTCCATTTTTAGGTTCATCAATCTTGTTTTGGGTTCCTCAATCCATTTTTGGTTCCCTCAGTCCATTTCTGTGTTTCTCAGAATATTTTTGGGTTCCTCAAAACATTTTTGGGTTCCTCAATCTATTTTGACATTCCTCAATCCATTTTGGCATTCCTCAATGCAGTTTTGGTTCCCTCAGCCCATTTTTGGGTCCCTCAGTCCATTTTTGGGTTCCTCAATCCATTTTTGGGTTCCTCAGAACATTTTTGGGTTCCTCAATCCCTTTTTTGGTCCATGAATCCATGTTTTGTTTCTTCAATCTATTTTTTGGTCCCTCAATCCTTCTTTGGGTTCCTCAATCTATGTTTTGGTCCCTCAATCCACTTTTGGGTTCTTCAGCCCATTTTTGGGTTCCTCAATCCGTTTTTGGTTTACTGAATCCATTTTTGGGTTCCTCAATCCATTTTTGGGTCCCTTAAGCTATTTTTGAGTTCCGCAGCCCATTTTTCGGTTCCTCAGTCTATTTTGGGGTTCCTCAAACCATTTTTGGTTCCTCAATTCATTTTTGCGTTCCTGAATTCAATTTTTGTGTTCCTCAATTCATTTTTGGGTCCTTCAAAACATTTTTGTTCTCCTCAATCCATTTTTCGGGCCTTCAGCCCATTTTTGTGGGTTTAATACCATGTTTTGCTCCATGAATCCATTTTTTGTTTCTTCAATCTATTTTTTGGTCCCTCAATGCATCTTTGGATTCCTCAATCCATTTTTGGGTTCCTCAGACCACTTTTGGGTCGCTCAGCCCATTTTTGGGTCGCTCAGCCCATTTTTGGTTTCCTCAGGACATTTTTGTGTTGCTCAATTCATTTTTGGGTTCCTCAATCCAATTTTTGGACCCTCAATCCATTTTTTGTTACCTCAGTCCATTTTTGGGTTCCTCAATCCTATTTTTGGTCCCTCAATCCATTTTTGGGTTTCTCAATCTTCTTTTGGTCCCTCAATCCATTTTTGGGTTCTTCAGCCCATTTTTGGATTCCTGAATCTATTTTTGGGTTCCTGAATCTTTTTCTGGGTCCCTGAATCCGTTTTCGGGTCCCTCAATCTATTTTTGGGTTCCTCAATCCATTTTTGGGTTCCTCAATCCATTTTTGGTTTCCTCAATCCATTTTTTGGTCCTTCAATCCATTTTTGGGTTCCTCAGAACTTTTTTGGGTTCCTCAATCCATTTTTGGGTTCCTCAATCCATTTTTGGTTCCCTCAGCCCATTTTTGGTTCCCTCAGCCCATTTTTGTGTTTCTCAGAATATTTTTGGGTTCCTCAAAACATTTTTGGTTTCCTCAATCTATTTTGGCGTTCCTCAATCCATTTTTGCTTCCCTCAGCCCATTTTTGGGTTCCTCAATCCTTTTTTAAGTTCCTCAATCCATTTTTTGATTCCTCAATCCATGTTTGGGTCCTTCAATACATTTTTGGTGTCCTCAATCCATTTTTCGGGACTTCAGCCCATTTTTGGGTTCTTCAATCCATTTTTTGGTCCATGAATCCATTTTTTGTTTCTTCAATCTATTTTTTGGTCCCTCAATCCTTCTTTGGGTTCCTCAATCTATTTTTTGGTCCCTCAATCCACTTTTGGGTTCTTCAGCCCATTTTTGGGTTCCTCAATCCGTTTTTGGTTTACTGAATCCATTTTTGGGTTCCTCAATCCATTTTTGGGTCCCTTAAACTATTTTTGAGTTCCGCAGCCCACTTTTCGGTTCCTCAGTCTATTTTGGGGTTCCTCAAACCATTTTTGGTTCCTCGATTCATTTTTGCGTTCCTGAATTCAATTTTTGTGTTTCTCAATTCATTTTTGGGTCCTTCAAAACATTTTTGTTCTCCTCAATCCATTTTTCGGGCCTTCAGCCCATTTTTGGTTTTTTAATACCATGTTTTGCTCCATGAATCCATTTTTTTGTTTCTTCAATCTATTTTTTGGTCCCTCAATGCATCTTTGGATTCCTCAATCCATTTTTGGGTTCCTCAGCCCACTTTTGGGTCGCTCAGCCCAGTTTTGGGTCGCTCAGCCCATTTTTAAGTTCCTCAGAACATTTTTGTGTCGCTCAATTCATTTTTGGGTTCCTCAATCCAATTTTTGGACCCTCAATCCATGTTTGGGTTTCTCAATCTTCTTTTGGTCCCTCAATCCATTTTTGGGTTCTTCAGCCCATTTTTGGATTCCTGAGTCTATTTTTGGGTTCCTGAATCTTTTTTTTTGGACCCTGAATCCATTTTCGGGTTTCTCAATTTATTTTTGTGTCCCTCAATCTATTTTTGGGTTCCTCAATCCATTTTTGGGCTCCTCAATCCATTTTTGGGTTCCTCAATCCATTTTTTGGTCCTTCAATCCATTTTTGGGTTCCTCAATCCATTTTTTCGTTCCTGAATGCTTTTTTTTGGACCCTCAATCCATTTTTGGGTACCCCACCCAATTTTTGCATTCCTCAACCCTTTTTTGGGTTCCTCAATCCATTTTTGTGTTCCTCAATCCATTTTTTGGACCCGCAACCCATTTTTTGGACCCTCAATCCATTTTTAGGTCCTCAGCCCTTTTTTTCGGTTCCTCAGACCATTTTTTAGTTCCTCAATCCATTTTTTGATTCCTCAATCCATTTTTTAGACCCTCAATCCGTTTTTTTGGTCCCCAACCCATTTTTGGGTCCCTATCCCTTTTTTTAGGTTCCTCAGCCCATTTTTTTGGGTCCCTCAGTCCATTTTTGGGTTCCTCTATCCATTTTTGGTTCCTCAATTCATTTTTGCGTTCCTGAGTTCAATTTTTGTGTTCCTCAATCCATTTTTGGGTCCTTCAATACATTTCTGGTTTCCTCAATCCATTTTTCGGGACTTCAGCCCATTTTTGGGTTCCTCAGCCCTTTTTTGTGTCCCTCAGACCATTTTTGTGTTTCTCAGAATATTTCTGGGTTCCTCAGAACATTTTTGGGTTTCTCAATCTATTTTGGATTTCCTCAACCCATTTTTGGTTCCCTCAGCCCATTTTTGGGTCCCTCAGCCCATTTTTGGGTTCCTCAGACCACGTTTGGTTTCCTCAGAACATTTTTGAGTTCCTCAATCCATTTTTAAGTTCCTCAATCCATTTTTTGATTCCTCAATCCATTTGTGAGTTCCTCAATCCATTTATGGCTTCTTTAGCCCATTTTTGGGTTTCTCAACCCATTTTGGGGTTCCTCAATCCATTTTTTGATTCCTCAGTCAATTTTTGAGTTTCTCAATCCATTTTTGGGTTTCTCCACCCATTTCTGGGTTGCTTAATCCGGTTTTTTGTCCCTCAATCCATTTCTTGATACCTCAGCTCATTTTGGGGTCCCTGTATTTTTTTGGGGGTTCCTCAGTCAATTTGGGTGTCCCTCAGCCCATTTTTTAGTTCCTCAATCCATTTTTGGTTCCCTCAGACCATTTTGGGGGTCGCTCATTTTTGGTTTCCAGAGCTCATTTTTGTGTTGCTCAATTCATTTTTTGGTTCCTCAATCCAATTTTTGGACCCTCAATCCATTTTTGGGTAGCTCAGTCCATTTCTTAGTTCCTCAGTCCTTTATTGGGTCTCTCAATCCATTTTTGGGTTCCTCAATCCATTCTTGAGTTCCTCTTTCCATTTTTAGGTTCATCAATCTGGTTTTGGGTTCCTCAATCCATTTTTTTTTCCTTCAATCCATTTTTCGGTTCCTCAATCCATTTTTTGGTCTCTCAGCCCATTTTTGGGTTCCTCAATCCATTTTTGGGTCCCTCAATCCATTTGGGGATCCTTCAGCACATTTCGGTGTTCCTCAGACCATTTTTGGGTTTCTGAATCTATTTTTGGTCCCTCTATCCTTTTTTTGTGGGTTCCCAATCCATTTTTAGGTTCATCAATCTTGTTTTGGGTTCCTCAATCCATTTTTGGTTCCCTCAGTCCATTTCTGTGTTTCTCAGAATATTTTTGGGTTCCTCAAAACATTTTTGGGTTCCTCAATCTATTTTGACATTCCTCAATCCATTTTGGCATTCCTCAATGCAGTTTTGGTTCCCTCAGCCCATTTTTGGTTCCCTCAGTCCATTTTTGGGTTCCTCAATCCATTTTTGGGTTCCTCAGAACATTTTTGGGTTCATCAATCCCTTTTTTGGTCCATGAATCCATGTTTTGTTTCTTCAATCTATTTTTTGGTCCCTCAATCCTTCTTTGGGTTCCTCAATCTATGTTTTGGTCCCTCAATCCACTTTTGGGTTCTTCAGCCCATTTTTGGGTTCCTCAATCCGTTTTTGGTTTACTGAATCCATTTTTGGGTTCCTCAATCCATTTTTGGGTCCCTTAAGCTATTTTTGAGTTCCGCAGCCCATTTTTCGGTTCCTCAGTCTATTTTGGGGTTCCTCAAACCATTTTTGGTTCCTCAATTCATTTTTGCGTTCCTGAATTCAATTTTTGTGTTCCTCAATTCATTTTTGGGTCCTTCAAAACATTTTTGTTCTCCTCAATCCATTTTTCGGGCCTTCAGCCCATTTTTGTGGGTTTAATACCATGTTTTGCTCCATGAATCCATTTTTTGTTTCTTCAATCTATTTTTTGGTCCCTCAATGCATCTTTGGATTCCTCAATCCATTTTTGGGTTCCTCAGACCACTTTTGGGTCGCTCAGCCCATTTTTGGGTCGCTCAGCCCATTTTTGGTTTCCTCAGGACATTTTTGTGTTGCTCAATTCATTTTTGGGTTCCTCAATCCAATTTTTGGACCCTCAATCCATTTTTTGTTACCTCAGTCCATTTTTGGGTTCCTCAATCCAATTTTTGGACCCTCAATCCATTTTTGGGTTTCTCAATCTTCTTTTGGTCCCTCAATCCATTTTTGGGTTCTTCAGCCCATTTTTGGATTCCTGAATCTATTTTTGGGTTCCTGAATCTTTTTCTTGGTCCCTGAATCCGTTTTCGGGTCCCTCAATCTATTTTTGGGTTCCTCAATCCATTTTTGGGTTCCTCAATCCATTTTTGGTTTCCTCAATCCATTTTTTGGTCCTTCAATCCATTTTTGGGTTCCTCAGAACTTTTTTGGGTTCCTCAATCCATTTTTGGGTTCCTCAATCCATTTTTGGTTCCCTCAGCCCATTTTTGGTTCCCTCAGCCCATTTTTGTGTTTCTCAGAATATTTTTGGGTTCCTCAAAACATTTTTGGTTTCCTCAATCTATTTTGGCGTTCCTCAATCCATTTTTGCTTCCCTCAGCCCATTTTTGGGTTCCTCAATCCTTTTTTAAGTTCCTCAATCCATTTTTTGATTCCTCAATCCATGTTTGGGTCCTTCAATACATTTTTGGTGTCCTCAATCCATTTTTCGGGACTTCAGCCCATTTTTGGGTTCTTCAATCCATTTTTTGGTCCATGAATCCATTTTTTGTTTCTTCAATCTATTTTTTGGTCCCTCAATCCTTCTTTGGGTTCCTCAATCTATTTTTTGGTCCCTCAATCCACTTTTGGGTTCTTCAGCCCATTTTTGGGTTCCTCAATCCGTTTTTGGTTTACTGAATCCATTTTTGGGTTCCTCAATCCATTTTTGGGTCCCTTAAACTATTTTTGAGTTCCGCAGCCCACTTTTCGGTTCCTCAGTCTATTTTGGGGTTCCTCAAACCATTTTTGGTTCCTCGATTCATTTTTGCGTTCCTGAATTCAATTTTTGTGTTTCTCAATTCATTTTTGGGTCCTTCAAAACATTTTTGTTCTCCTCAATCCATTTTTCGGGCCTTCAGCCCATTTTTGGTTTTTTAATACCATGTTTTGCTCCATGAATCCATTTTTTTGTTTCTTCAATCTATTTTTTGGTCCCTCAATGCATCTTTGGATTCCTCAATCCATTTTTGGGTTCCTCAGCCCACTTTTGGGTCGCTCAGCCCAGTTTTGGGTCGCTCAGCCCATTTTTAAGTTCCTCAGAACATTTTTGTGTCGCTCAATTCATTTTTGGGTTCCTCAATCCAATTTTTGGACCCTCAATCCATGTTTGGGTTTCTCAATCTTCTTTTGGTCCCTCAATCCATTTTTGGGTTCTTCAGCCCATTTTTGGATTCCTGAGTCTATTTTTGGGTTCCTGAATCTTTTTTTTTGGACCCTGAATCCATTTTCGGGTTTCTCAATTTATTTTTGTGTCCCTCAATCTATTTTTGGGTTCCTCAATCCATTTTTGGGCTCCTCAATCCATTTTTGGGTTCCTCAATCCATTTTTTGGTCCTTCAATCCATTTTTGGGTTCCTCAATCCATTTTTTCGTTCCTGAATGCTTTTTTTGGACCCTCAATCCATTTTTGGGTACCCCACCCAATTTTTGAATTCCTCAACCCTTTTTTGGGTTCCTCAATCCATTTTTGTGTTCCTCAATCCATTTTTTGGACCCGCAACCCATTTTTTGGACCCTCAATCCATTTTTAGGTCCTCAGCCCTTTTTTTCGGTTCCTCAGACCATTTTTTAGTTCCTCAATCCATTTTTTGATTCCTCAATCCATTTTTTAGACCCTCAATCCGTTTTTTTGGTCCCCAACCCATTTTTGGGTCCCTATCCCTATTTTTAGGTTCCTCAGCCCATTTTTTGGGTCCCTCAGTCCATTTTTGGGTTCCTCTATCCATTTTTGGTTCCTCAATTCATTTTTGCGTTCCTGAGTTCAATTTTTGTGTTCCTCAATCCATTTTTGGGTCCTTCAATACATTTCTGGTTTCCTCAATCCATTTTTCGGGACTTCAGCCCATTTTTGGGTTCCTCAGCCCTTTTTTGTGTCCCTCAGACCATTTTTGTGTTTCTCAGAATATTTCTGGGTTCCTCAGAACATTTTTGGGTTTCTCAATCTATTTTGGATTTCCTCAACCCATTTTTGGTTCCCTCAGCCCATTTTTGGGTCCCTCAGCCCATTTTTGGGTTCCTCAGACCACGTTTGGTTTCCTCAGAACATTTTTGAGTTCCTCAATCCATTTTTAAGTTCCTCAATCCATTTTTTGATTCCTCAATCCATTTGTGAGTTCCTCAATCCATTTATGGCTTCTTTAGCCCATTTTTGGGTTTCTCAACCCATTTTGGGGTTCCTCAATCCATTTTTTGATTCCTCAGTCAATTTTTGAGTTTCTCAATCCATTTTTGGGTTTCTCCACCCATTTCTGGGTTGCTTAATCCGGTTTTTTGTCCCTCAATCCATTTCTTGATACCTCAGCTCATTTTGGGGTCCCTGTATTTTTTTGGGGGTTCCTCAGTCAATTTGGGTGTCCCTCAGCCCATTTTTTAGTTCCTCAATCCATTTTTGGTTCCCTCAGACCATTTTGGGGGTCGCTCATTTTTGGTTTCCAGAGCTCATTTTTGTGTTGCTCAATTCATTTTTTGGTTCCTCAATCCAATTTTTGGACCCTCAATCCATTTTTGGGTAGCTCAGTCCATTTCTTAGTTCCTCAGTCCTTTATTGGGTCTCTCAATCCATTTTTGGGTTCCTCAATCCATTCTTGAGTTCCTCTTTCCATTTTTAGGTTCATCAATCTGGTTTTGGGTTCCTCAATCCATTTTTTTTTCCTTCAATCCATTTTTCGGTTCCTCAATCCATTTTTTGGTCTCTCAGCCCATTTTTGGGTTCCTCAATCCATTTTTGGGTCCCTCAATCCATTTGGGGATCCTTCAGCACATTTCGGTGTTCCTCAGACCATTTTTGGGTTTCTGAATCTATTTTTGGTCCCTCTATCCTTTTTTGTGGGTTCCCAATCCATTTTTGGGTTCCTCAATCCTTTTTTGGGTTCCTCAATCCATTCTTGGGTTCCTCTTTCCATTTTTAGGTTCATCAATCTGGTTTTGGGTTCCTCAATCCATTTTTGCTTCCCTCAGCCCATTTTTGGGTTCCTCAATCCATTTTTAAGTTCCTCAATCCATTTTTTGATTCCTCAATCCATGTTTGGGTCCTTCAATACATTTTTGGTTTCCTCAATCCATTTTTAGGGACTTCAGCCCATTTTTGGGTTCTTCAATCCATTTTTTGGACCATGAATCCATTTTTTGTTTCTTCAATCTATTTTTTGGTCCCTCAATCCTTCTTTGGGTTCCTCAATCTATGTTTTGGTCCCTCAATCCACTTTTGGGTTCTTCAGCCCATTTTTGGGTTCCTCAATCCGTTTATGGTTTACTGAATCCATTTTTGGGTTCCTCAATCCATTTTTGGGTCCCTTTAAACTATTTTTGGGTTCTGCAGCCCATTTTTCGGTTCCTCAGTCTATTTTGGGGTTCCTCAAACCATTTTTGGTTCCTCGATTCATTTTTGCGTTCCTGAATTCAATGTTTGTGTTCCTCAATTCATTTTTGGGTCCTTCAAAACATTTTTGTTCTCCTCAATCCATTTTTCGGGCCTTCAGCCCATTTTTGGGGTTTTAATACCATGTTTTGCTCTATGAATCCATTTTTTGTTTCTTCAATCTATTTTTTGGTCCCTCAATGCATCTTTGGATTCCTCAATCCATTTTTGGGTTCCTCAGACCACTTTTGGGTCGCTCAGCCCATTTTTGGTTTCCTCAGGACATTTTTGTGTTGCTCAATTCATTTTTGGGTTCCTCAATCCAATTTTTGGACCCTCAATCCATTTTTGGGTTCCTCAATCCTTTTTTTGGTCCCTCAATCCATTTTTGGGTTCCTCAATCTTCTTTTGGTCCCTCATTCCATTTTTGGGTTCTTCAGCCCATTTTTGGATTCCTGAATCTATTTTTGGGTTCCTGAATCTTTTTTGTGGTCCCTGAATCCGTTTTCGGGTCCCTCAATCAATTTTTGGGTTCCTCAATCCATTTTTGGGTTCCTCAATCCATTTTTGGTTTCCTCAATCCATTTTTTGGTCCTTCAATCCATTTTTGGGTTCCTCAATCCATTTTTGGTTCCCTCAGCCCATTTTTGGTTCCCTCAGCCCATTTTTGTGTTTCTCAGAATATTTTTGGGTTCCTCAAAACATTTTTGGTTTCCTCAATCTATTTTGGCGTTCCTCAAGCCATTTTTGCTTCCCTCAGCCCATTTTTGGGTCCCTCAGCCCACTTTTGGTTTCCTCAATCCATTTTTAAGTTCCTCAATCCATTTTTTGATTCCTCAATCCATGTTTGGGTCCTTCAATACAATTTTGGTTTCCTCAATCCATTTTTAGGGACTTCAGCCCATTTTTGGGTTCTTCAATCCATTTTTTGGACCATGAATGCATTTTTTCTTTCTTCAATCTATTTTTTGGTCCCTCAATCCTTCTTTGGGTTCCTCAATCTATGTTTTGGTCCCTCAATCCACTTTTGGGTTCTTCAGCCCATTTTTGGGTTCCTCAATCCGTTTTTGGTTTACTGAATCCATTTTTGGGTTCCTCAATCCATTTTTGGGTCCCTTAAACTATTTTTGAGTTCCGCAGCCCACTTTTCGGTTCCTCAGTCTATTTTGGGGTTCCTCAAACCATTTTTGGTTCCTCGATACATTTTCGCGTTCCTGAATTCAGTTTTTGTGTTTCTCAATTCATTTTTGGGTCCTTCAAAACATTTTTGTTCTCCTCAATCCATTTTTCGGGCCTTCAGCCCATTTTTGGGTTTTTAATACCATGTTTTGCTCCATGAATCCATTTTTTTGTTTCTTCAATCTATTTTTTGGTCCCTCAATGAATCTTTGGATTCCTCAATCCATTTTTGGGTTCCTCAGCCCACTTTTGGGTCGCTCAGCCCATTTTTGGGTCGATCAGCCCATTTTTTTGTTTCCTCAGAACATTTTTGTGTTGCTCAATTAATTTTTGGGTTCCTCAATCCAATTTTTGGACCCTCAATCCATTTTTGGGTTTCTCAATCTTCTTTTGGTCCCTCAATCCATTTTTGGGTTCTTCAGCCCATTTTTGGATTCTTGAGTCTATTTTTGGGTTCCTGAATCTTTTTTTTGGACCCTGAATCCATTTTTGGGTTTCTCAATTTATTTTTGTGTCTCTCAATCTATTTTTGGGTTCCTCAATCCATTTTTGGGTTCCTCAATCCATTTTTGGGTTCCTCAATGCATTTTTTGCTCCTTCAATCCATTTTTGGGTTCCTCAGAACTTTTTTGGGTTCCTCAATCCATTTTTTCGTTCCTGAATGCTTTTTTTGGACCCTCAATCCATTTTTGGGTACCCCACCCAATTTTTGCATTCCTCAACCCTTTTTTGGGTTCCTCAATCCATTTTTGTGTTCCTCAATCCATTTTTTGGACCCGCAACCCATTTTTTGGACCCTCAATCCATTTTTAGGTCCTCAGCCCTTTTTTTCGGTTCCTCAGCCCATTTTTTAGTTCCTCAATCCATTTTTTGATTCCTCAATCCATTTTTTAGACCCTCAATCCGTTTTTTGGTCCCCAACCCATTTTTGGGTCCCTATCCCTTTTTTTAGGTTCCTCAGCCCATTTTTGGGTCCCTCAGTCCATTTTTGGGTTCCTCTATCCATTTTTGGTTCCTCAATTCATTTTTGCGTTCCTGAGTTCAATTTTTGTGTTCCTCAATCCATTTTTGCGTCCTTCAATACATTTCTGGTTTCCTCAATCCATTTTTCGGGGCTTCAGCCCATTTTTGGGTTCCTCAGAACATTTTTGGGTTTCTCAGAATATTTCTGGGTTCCTCAGAACATTTTTGGGTTCCTCAATCTATTTTGGATTTCTTCAATCCATTTTTGGTTCCCTCAGCCCATTTTTGGGTCCCTCAGCCCATTTTTGGGTTCCTCAGACCACGTTTGGTTTCCTCAGAACATTTTTGGGTTCCTCAATCCATTTTTAAGTTCCTCAATCCATTTTTTGATTCCTAAATCCATTTGTGAGTTCCTCAATCCATTTTTGGCTTCTTTAGCCCATTTTTGGGTTTCTCAACCCATTTTGGGGTTCCTCAATCCATTTTTTGATTCCTCAGTCAATTTTTGAGTTTATCAATCCATTTTTGGGTTTCTCCACCCATTTCTGGGTTGCTTAATCCGTTTTTTTATCCCTCAATCCATTTTTTGATACCTCAGCTCATTTTGGGGTCCCTGTATTTTTTGGGGGGTTCCTCAGTCAATTTTGGTGTCCCTCAGCCCATTTTTGAGTTCCTCAATCCATTTTTGGTTCCCTCCGACCATTTTGGGGGTCGCTCATTTTTGGTTTCCTCAGCTCATTTTTGTGTTGCTCAATTCATTTTTTGGTTCCTCAATCCAATTTTTGGACCCTCAATCCATTTTTGGGTAGCTCAGTCCATTTCTTCGTTCCTCAGTCCTTTATTGGGTCTCTCAATCCATTTTTGGGTTCCTCAATCCATTCTTGGGTTCCTCTTTCCATTTTTAGGTTCATCAATCTGGTTTTGGGTTCCTCAATCCATTTTTGGTTCCCTCAGCCCATTTTTGGTTCCCTCAGCCCATTACTGTGTTTCTCAGAACATTTTTGGGTTCCTCAATTTATTTTGGCGTTCCTCAATCCATTTTTGATTCCCTCAGTCCATTTTTGGGTTCCTGAATTGATTTTTTGTTCTCTCAGGATAGTTTTCGTTTCCTCAATCCATTCTTCGATTCCTCAATACATTTTTGAGTTCCTCAATCCATTTTTTTTTCCTTCAATCCATTTTTGGGTTCCTCAATCCATTTTTTGGTCTCTCAGCCCATTTTTGGGTTCCTCAATCCATTTTTGGGTCCCTCAATCCATTTGAGGATCCTTCAGCACATTTCGGCGTTCCTCAGACCATTTTTGGGTTCCTGAATCTATTTTTGGTCCCTCTATCCTTTTTTGTGGGTTCCCAATCCATTTTTGGGTTCCTCAATCCTTTTTTGGGTTCCTCAATCCATTCTTGGGTTCCTCAGTCCATTTTTAGGTTCATCAATCTTGTTTTGGGTTCCTCAATCCATTTTTGGTTCCCTCAGTCCATTTCTGTGTTTCTCAGAATATTTTTGGGTTCCTCAAAACATTTTTGGGTTCCTCAATCTCTTTTGACATTCCTCAATCCATTTTGGCATTCCTCAATGCAGTTTTGGTTCCCTCAGCCCATTTTTGGCTCCCTCAGTCCATTTTTGGGTTCCTCAATCCATTTTTGGGTTCCTCAGAACATTTTTGGGTTCCTCAATCCCTTTTTTGGTCCATGAATCCATGTTTTGTTTCTTCAATCTATTTTTTGGTCCCTCAATCCTTCTTTGGGTTCCTCAATCTATGTTTTGGTCCCTCAATCCACTTTTGGGTTCTTCAGCCCATTTTTGGGTTCCTCAATCCGTCTTTGGTTTACTGAATCCATTTTTGGGTTGCTCAATCCATTTTTGGGTCCCTTAAGCTATTTTTGAGTTCCGCAGCCCATTTTTCGGTTCCTCAGTCTATTTTGGGGTTCCTCAAACCATTTTTGGTTCCTCAATTCATTTTTGCGTTCCTGAATTCAATTTTTGTGTTCCTCAATTCATTTTTGGGTCCTTCAAAACATTTTTGTTCTCCTCAATCCATTTTTCGGGCCTTCAACCCATTTTTGTGGGTTTAATACCATGTTTTGCTCCATGAATCCATTTTTTGTTTCTTCAATCTATTTTTTGGTCCCTCAATGCATCTTTGGATTCTTCAATCCATTTTTGGGTTCCTCAGCCCACTTTTGGGTCGCTCAGCCCATTTTTGGGTCGCTCAGCCCATTTTTGGTTTCCTCAGGACATTTTTGTGTTGCTCAATTCATTTTTGGGTTCCTCAATCCAATTTTTGGACCCTCAATCCATTTTTTGGTACCTCAGTCCATTTTTGGGTTCCTCAATCCTTTTTTTGGTCCCTCAATCCATTTTTGGGTTCCTCAATCTTCTTTTGGTCCCTCAATCCATTTTTGGGTTCTTCAGCCCATTTTTGGATTCCTGAATCTATTTTTGGGTTCCTGAATCTTTTTCTGGGTCCCTGAATCCGTTTTCGGGTCCCTCAATCTATTTTTGGGTTCCTCAATCCATTTTTGGGTTCCTCAATCCATTTTTGGTTCCTCAATCCAATTTTTGGACCCTCAATCCATTTTTGGGTAGCTCAGTCCATTTCTTAGTTCCTCAGTCCTTTATTGGGTCTATCAATCCATTTTTGGGTTCCTCAATCCATTCTTGAGTTCCTCTTTCCATTTTTAGGTTCATCAATCTGGTTTTGGGTTCCTCAATCCATTTTTTTTTCCTTCAATCCATTTTTGGGTTCCTCAATCCATTTTTAAGTTCCTCAATCCATTTTTTGATTCCTCAATACATGTTTGGGTCCTTCAATACATTTTTGGTTTCCTCAATCTATTTTTAGGGACTTCAGCCCATTTTTGGGTTCTTCAATCCATTTTTTGGTCCATGAATCCATTTTTTGTTTCTTCAATCTATTTTTTGGTCCCTCAATGCATCTTTGGATTCCTCAATCCATTTTTGGGTTCCTCAGACCACTTTTGGGTCGCTCAGCCCATTTTTGGTTTCCTCAGGACATTTTTGTGTTGCTCAATTCATTTTTGGGTTCCTCAATCCCATTTTTGGACCCTCAATCCATTTTTGGGTTCTACAATCCTTTTTTTGGTCCCTCAATCCATTTTTGGGTTCCTCAATCTTCTTTTGGTCCCTCATTCCATTTTTGGGTTCTTCAGCCTATTTTTGGATTCCTGAATCTATTTTTGGGTTCCTGAATCTTTTTTTTGGTCCCTGAATCCGTT
Source organism: Dromococcyx pavoninus (assembly GCA_033558185.1). Taxonomy (NCBI): domain Eukaryota; kingdom Metazoa; phylum Chordata; class Aves; order Cuculiformes; family Neomorphidae; genus Dromococcyx; species Dromococcyx pavoninus. The sequence goes on along the minus strand of JAUMJL010002080.1, from coordinate 119,613 downwards.
TTCGGGTCCCTCAATCAATTTTTGGGTTCCTCAATCCATTTTTGGGTTCCTCAATCCATTTTTGGGTTCCTCAATCCATTTTTTGGTCCTTCAATCCATTTTTGGGTTCCTCAATCCATTTTTGGTTCCCTCAGCCCATTTTTGGTTCCCTCAGCCCATTTTTGTGTTTCTCAGAATATTTTTGGGTTCCTCAAAACATTTTTGGTTTCCTCAATCTATTTTGGCGTTCCTCAATCCATTTTTGCTTCCCTCAGCCCATTTTTGGGTCCCTCAGCCCATTTTTGGGTTCCTCAATCCATTTTTAAGTTCCTCAATCCATTTTTTGATTCCTCAATCCATGTTTGGGTCCTTCAATACATTTTTGGTTTCCTCAATCCATTTTTAGGGACTTCAGCCCATTTTTGGGTTCTTCAATCCATTTTTTGGACCATGAATCCATTTTTTGTTTCTTCAATCTATTTTTTGGTCCCTCAATCCTTCTTTGGGTTCCTCAATCTATATCTTGGTCCCTCAATCCACTTTTGGTTTCTTCAGCCCATTTTTGGGTTCCTCAATCCGTTTTTGGTTTACTGAATCCATTTTTGGGTTCCTCAATCCATTTTTGGGTCCCTTAAACTATTTTTGAGTTCCGCAGCCCACTTTTCGGTTCCTCAGTCTATTTTGGGGTTCCTCAAACCATTTTTGGTTCCTCGATTCATTTTCGCGTTCCTGAATTCAGTTTTTGTGTTTCTCAATTCATTTTTGGGTCCTTCAAAACATTTTTGTTCTCCTCAATCCATTTTTCGGGCCTTCAGCCCATTTTTGGGTTTTTAATACCATGTTTTGCTCCATGAATCCATTTTTTTGTTTCTTCAATCTATTTTTTGGTCCCTCAATGCATCTTTGGATTCCTCAATCCATTTTTGGGTTCCGCAGACCACTTTTGGGTCGCTCAGCCCATTTTTGGGTCGATCAGCCCATTTTTTTGTTTCCTCAGAACATTTTTGTGTTGCTCAATTAATTTTTGGGTTCCTCAATCCAATTTTTGGACCCTCAATCCATTTTTGGGTTTCTCAATCTTCTTTTGGTCCCTCAATCCATTTTTGGGTTCTTCAGCCCATTTTTGGATTCTTGAGTCTATTTTTGGGTTCCTGAATCTTTTTTTTGGACCCTGAATCCATTTTCGGGTTTCTCAATTTATTTTTGTGTCTCTCAATCTATTTTTGGGTTCCTCAATCCATTTTTAGGTTCCTCAATCCATTTTTGGGTTCCTCAATCCATTTTTTGGTCCTTCAATCCATTTTTGGGTTCCTCAATCCATTTTTTGGTCCTTCAATCCATTTTTGGGTTCCTCAATCCATTTTTTCGTTCCTGAATGCTTTTTTTGGACCCTCAATCCATTTTTGGGTACCTGACCCAATTTTTGCATTCCTCAACCCTTTTTTGGGTTCCTCAATCCATTTTTGTGTTCCTCAATCCATTTTTTGGACCCGCAACCCATTTTTTGGACCCTCAATCCATTTTTAGGTCCTCAGCCCTTTTTTTCGGTTCCTCAGCCCATTTTTTAGTTCCTCAATCCATTTTTTGATTCCTCAATCCATTTTTTAGACCCTCAATCCGTTTTTTGGTCCCCAACCCATTTTTGGGTCCCTATCCCTTTTTTTAGGTTCCTCAGCCCATTTTTGGGTCCCTCAGTCCATTTTTGGGTTCCTCTATCCATTTTTGGTTCCTCAATTCATTTTTGCGTTCCTGAGTTCAATTTTTGTGTTCCTCAATCCATTTTTGCGTCCTTCAATACATTTCTGGTTTCCTCAATCCATTTTTCGGGGCTTCAGCCCATTTTTGGGTTCCTCAGAACATTTTTGGGTTTCTCAGAATATTTCTGGGTTCCTCAGAACATTTTTGGGTTCCTCAATCTATTTTGGATTTCTTCAATCCATTTTTGGTTCCCTCAGCCCATTTTTGGGTCCCTCAGCCCATTTTTGGGTTCCTCAGACCACGTTTGGTTTCTTCAGAACATTTTTGGGTTCCTCAATCCATTTTTAAGTTCCTCAATCCATTTTTTGATTCCTCAATCCATTTGTGAGTTCCTCAATCCATTTTTGGCTTCTTTAGCCTATTTTTGAGTTTCTCAACCCATTTTGGGGTTCCTCAATCCATTTTTTGATTCCTCAGTCAATTTTTGAGTTTCTCAATCCATTTTTGGGTTTCTCCACCCATTTCTGGGTTGCTTAATCCGGTTTTTTGTCCCTCAATCCATTTCTTGATACCTCAGCTCATTTTGGGGTCCCTGTATTTTTTTGGGGGTTCCTCAGTCAATTTGGGTGTCCCTCAGCCCATTTTTCAGTTCCTCAATCCATTTTTGGTTCCCTCAGACCTTTTTGGGGGTCGCTCATTTTGGGTTTCCTCAGCTCATTTTTGTGTTGCTCAATTCATTTTTTGGTTCCTCAATCCAATTTTTGGACCCTCAATCCATTTTTGGGTAGCTCAGTCCATTTCTTAGTTCCTCAGTCCTTTATTGGGTCTCTCAGTCCATTTTTGGGTTCCTCAATCCATTCTTGGGTTCCTCTTTCCATTTTTAGGTTCATCAATCTGGTTTTGGGTTCCTCAATCCATTTTTGGTTCCCTCAGCCCATTTTTGTTTCCCTCAGCCCATTACTGTGTTTCTCAGAACATTTTTGGGTTCCTGAATTGATTTTTTGTTCTCTCAGGATAGTTTTGGTTTCCTCAATCCATTCTTCGATTCCTCAATACATTTTTGAGTTCCTCAATCCATTTTTTTTTCCTTCAATCCATTTTTGGGTTCCTCAATCCATTTTTTGGTCTCTCAGCCCATTTTTGGGTTCCTCAATCCATTTTTGGGTCCCTCAATCCATTTGGGGATCCTTCAGCACATTTCGGCGTTCCTCAGACCATTTTTGGGTTCCTGAATCTATTTTTGGTCCCTCTATCCTTTTTTGTGGGTTCCCAATCCATTTTTGAGTTCCTCAATCCTTTTTTGGGTTCCTCAATCCATTCTTGGGTTCCTCAGTCCATTTTTAGGTTCATCAATCTTGTTTTGGGTTCCTCAATCCATTTTTGGTTCCCTCAGTCCATTTCTGTGTTTCTCAGAATATTTTTGGGTTCCTCAAAACATTTTTGGGTTCCTCAATCTATTTTGACATTCCTCAATCCATTTTGGCATTCCTCAATGCAGTTTTGGTTCCCTCAGCCCATTTTTGGGTCCCTCAGTCCATTTTTGGGTTCCTCAATCCATTTTTGGGTTCCTCAGAACATTTTTGGGTTCCTCAATCCCTTTTTTGGTCCATGAATCCATGTTTTGTTTCTTCAATCTATTTTTTGGTCCCTCAATCCTTCTTTGGGTTCCTCAATCTATGTTTTGGTCCCTCAATCCACTTTTGGGTTCTTCAGCCCATTTTTGGGTTCCTCAATCCGTTTTTGGTTTACTGAATCCATTTTTGGGTTCCTCAATCCATTTTTGGGTCCCTTAAGCTATTTTTGAGTTCCGCAGCCCATTTTTCGGTTCCTCAGTCTATTTTGGGGTTCCTCAAACCATTTTTGGTTCCTCGATTCATTTTTGCGTTCCTGAATTCAATTTTTGTGTTCCTCAATTCATTTTTGGGTCCTTCAAAACATTTTTGTTCTCCTCAATCCATTTTTCGGGCCTTCAGCCCATTTTTGTTGGTTTAATACCATGTTTTGCTCCATGAATCCATTTTTTTTTCTTCAATCTATTTTTTGGTCCCTCAATGCATCTTTGGATTCCTCAATCCATTTTTGGGTTCCTCAGACCACTTTTGGGTCGCTCAGCCCATTTTTGGGTCGCTCAGCCCATTTTTGGTTTCCTCAGGACATTTTTGTGTTGCTCAATTCATTTTTGGGTTCCTCAATCCAATTTTTGGACCCTCAATCCATTTTTTGTTACCTCAGTCCATTTTTGGGTTCCTCAATCCTTTTTTTGGTCCCTCAATCCATTTTTGGGTTCCTCAATCTTCTTTTGGTCCCTCAATCCATTTTTGGGTTCTTCAGCCCATTTTTGGATTCCTGAATCTATTTTTGGGTTCCTGAATCTTTTTCTGGGTCCCTGAATCCGTTTTCGGGTCCCTCAATCTATTTTTGGGTTCCTCAATCCATTTTTGGGTTCCTCAATCCATTTTTGGTTTCCTCAATCCATTTTTTGGTCCTTCAATCCATTTTTGGGTTCCTCAGAACTTTTTTGGGTTCCTCAATCCATTTTTGGGTTCCTCAATCCATTTTTGGTTCCCTCAGCCCATTTTTGGTTCCCTCAGCCCATTTTTGTGTTTCTCAGAATATTTTTGGGTTCCTCAAAACATTTTTGGTTTCCTCAATCTATTTTGGCGTTCCTCAATCCATTTTTGCTTCCCTCAGCCCATTTTTGGGTTCCTCAATCCATTTTTAAGTTCCTCAATCCATTTTTTGATTCCTCAATCCATGTTTGGGTCCTTCAATACATTTTTGGTTTCCTCAATCCATTTTTAGGGACTTCAGCCCATTTTTGGGTTCTTCAATCCATTTTTTGGACCATGAATCCATTTTTTGTTTCTTCAATCTATTTTTTGGTCCCTCAATCCTTCTTTGGGTTCCTCAATCTATGTTTTGGTCCCTCAATCCACTTTTGGATTCTTTAGCCCATTTTTGGGTTCCTCAATCCGTTTTTGGTTTACTGAATCCATTTTTGGGTTCCTCAATCCATTTTTGGGTCCCTTTAAACTATTTTTGGGTTCCGCAGCCCATTTATCGGTTCCTCAGTCTATTTTGGGGTTCCTCAAACCATTTTTGGTTCCTCAATTCATTTTTGCGTTCCTGAATTCAATTTTTGTGTTCCTCAATTCATTTTTGGGTCCTTCAAAACATTTTTGTTCTCCTCAATCCATTTTTCGAGCCTTCAGCCCATTTTTGGGTTTTTAATACCATGTTTTGCTCCATGAATCCATTTTTTTGTTTCTTCAATCTATTTTTTGGTCCCTCAATGCATCTTTGGATTCCTCAATCCATTTTTGGGTTCCTCAGACCACTTTTGGGTCGCTCAGCCCATTTTTGGGTCGATCAGCCCATTTTTTTGTTTCCTCAGAACATTTTTGTGTTGCTCAATTAATTTTTGGGTTCCTCAATCCAATTTTTGGACCCTCAATCCATTTTTGGGTTTCTCAATCTTCTTTTGGTCCCTCAATCCATTTTTGGGTTCTTCAGCCCATTTTTGGATTCTTGAGTCTATTTTTGGGTTCCTGAATCTTTTTTTTGGACCCTGAATCCATTTTTGGGTTTCTCAATTTATTTTTGTGTCTCTCAATCTATTTTTGGGTTCCTCAATCCATTTTTTGGGTTCCTCAATCCATTTTTTGGTCCTTCAATCCATTTTTGGGTTCCTCAGAACTTTTTTGGGTTCCTCAATCCATTTTTTCGTTCCTGAATGCTTTTTTTGGGCCCTCAATCCATTTTTGGGTACCTGACCCAATTTTTGCATTCCTCAACCCTTTTTTGGTTCCTCAATCCATTTTTGTGTTCCTCAATCCATTTTTTGGACCCGCAACCCATTTTTTGGACCCTCAATCCATTTTTAGGTCCTCAGCCCTTTTTTTCGGTTCCTCAGCCCATTTTTTAGTTCCTCAATCCATTTTTTGATTCCTCAATCCATTTTTTAGACCCTCAATCCGTTTTTTGGTCCCCAACCCATTTTTGGGTCCCTATCCCTTTTTTTAGGTTCCTCAGCCCATTTTTGGGTCCCTCAGTCCATTTTTGGGTTCCTCTATCCATTTTTGGTTCCTCAATTCATTTTTGCGTTCCTGAGTTCAATTTTTGTGTTCCTCAATCCATTTTTGCGTCCTTCAATACATTTCTGGTTTCCTCAATCCATTTTTCGGGGCTTCAGCCCATTTTTGGGTTCCTCAGAACATTTTTGGGTTTCTCAGAATATTTCTGGGTTCCTCAGAACATTTTTGGGTTCCTCAATCTATTTTGGATTTCTTCAATCCATTTTTGGTTCCCTCAGCCCATTTTTGGGTCCCTCAGCCCATTTTTGGGTTCCTCAGACCACGTTTGGTTTCCTCAGAACATTTTTGGGTTCCTCAATCCATTTTTAAGTTCCTCAATCCATTTTTTGATTCCTAAATCCATTTGTGAGTTCCTCAATCCATTTTTGGCTTCTTTAGCCCATTTTTGGGTTTCTCAACCCATTTTGGTCCATGAATCCATGTTTTGTTTCTTCAATCTATTTTTTGGTCCCTCAATCCTTCTTTGGGTTCCTCAATCTATGTTTTGGTCCCTCAATCCACTTTTGGGTTCTTCAGCCCATTTTTGGGTTCCTCAATCCGTTTTTGGTTTAGTGAATCCATTTTTGGGTTCCTCAATCCATTTTTGGGTTCCTCAGGCCACTTTAGGGTCGCTCAGCCCATTTTTGGGTCGCTCAGCCCATTTTTGGTTTCCTCAGGACATTTTTGTGTTGCTCAATTCATTTTTGGGTTCCTCAATCCATTTTTTGGACCCTCAATCCATTTTTTGTTACCTCAGTCCATTTTTGGGTTCCTCAATCCTTTTTTTGGTCCCTCAATCCATTTTTGGGTTCCTCAATCTTCTTTTGGTCCCTCATTCCATTTTTGGGTTCTTCAGCCCATTTTTGGATTCCTGAATCTATTTTTGGGTTCCTGAATCTTTTTTTTGGTCCCTGAATCCGTTTTCGGGTCCCTCAATCTATTTTTGGGTTCCTCAATCCATTTTTGGGTTCCTCAATCCATTTTTAAGTTCCTCAATCCATTTTTTGATTCCTAAACCCATTTGTGAGTTCCTCAATCCATTTTTGGCTTCTTTAGCCCATTTTTGGGTTTCTCAACCCATTTTGGGGTTCCTCAATCCATTTTTTGATTCCTCAGTCAATTTTTGAGTTTCTCAATCCATTTTTGGGTTTCTCCACCCATTTCTGGGTTGCTTAATCCGTTTTTTTATCCCTCAATCCATTTTTTGATACCTCAGCTCATTTTGGGGTCCCTGTATTTTTTGGGGGGTTCCTCAGTCAATTTTGGTGTCCCTCAGCCCATTTTTGAGTTCCTCAATCCATTTTTGGTTCCCTCCGACCATTTTGGGGGTCGCTCATTTTTGGTTTCCTCAGCTCATTTTTGTGTTGCTCAATTCATTTTTTGGTTCCTCAATCCAATTTTTGGACCCTCAATCCATTTTTGGGTAGCTCAGTCCATTTTTGGGTTCCTGAGACCACGTTTGGTTTCCTCAGAACATTTTTGGGTTCCTCAATCCATTTTTAAGTTCCTCAATCCATTTTTGGCTTCTTTAGCCCATTTTTGGGTTTCTCAATCCATTTTTGGGTTCCTCAATCCATTTTTTGGTCTCTCAGCCCATTTTTGGGTTCCTCAATCCATTTTTGGGTCCCTCAATCCATTTGGGGATCCTTCAGCACATTTCGGCGTTCCTCAGACCATTTTCGGGTTTCTGAATCTATTTTTGGTCCCTCTATCCTTTTTTGTGGGTTCCCAATCCATTTTTGGGTTCCTCAATCCTTTTTTGGGTTCCTCAATCCCTTCTTGGGTTCCTCAGTCCATTTTTAGGTTCATCAATCTTGTTTTGGTTTCCTCAATCCATTTTTGGTTCCCTCGGTCCATTTCTGTGTTTCTCAGAATATTTTTGGGTTCCTCAAAACATTTTTGGGTTCCTCAATCTATTTTGAGATTCCTCAATCCATTTTGGCATTCCTCAATGCAGTTTTGGTTCCCTCAGCCCATTTTTGGGTCCCTCAGTCCATTTTTGGGTTCCTCAATCCATTTTTGGGTTCCTCAGAACATTTTTGGGTTCCTCAATCCCTTTTTTGGTCCATGAATCCATGTTTTGTTTCTTCAATCTATTTTTTGGTCCCTCAATCCTTCTTTGGGTTCCTCAATCTATGTTTTGGTCCCTCAATCCACTTTTGGGTTCTTCAGCCCATTTTTGGGTTCCTCAATCCGTTTTTGGTTTACTGAATCCATTTTTGGGTTCCTCAATCCATTTTGGGGTCCCTTAAGCTATTTTTGAGTTCCGCAGCCCATTTTTCGGTTCCTCAGTCTATTTTGGGGTTCCTCAAACCATTTTTGGTTCCTCATTCATTTTTGCGTTCCTGAATTCAATTTTTGTGTTCCTCAATTCATTTTTGGGTCCTTCAAAACATTTTTGTTCTCCTCAATCCATTTTTCGGGCCCTTCAGCCATTTTTGTGGGTTTAATACCATGTTTTGCTCCATGAATCCATTTTTTGTTTCTTCAATCTATTTTTTGGTCCCTCAATGCATCTTTGGATTCCTCAATCCATTTTTGGGTTCCTCAGCCACTTTTGGGTCGCTCAGCCCATTTTTGGGTCGCTCCAGCCCATTTTTGGTTTCCTCAGGACATTTTTGAGTTGCTCAATTCATTTTTGGGTTCCTCAATCCAATTTTTGGACCCTCAATCCATTTTTTGTTACCTCAGTCCATTTTTGGGTTCCTCAATCCTTTTTTTGGTCCCTCAATCCATTTTTGGGTTCTTCAGCCCATTTTTGGATTCCTGAATCTATTTTTGGGTTCCTGAATCTTTTTCTGGGTCCCTGAATCCGTTTTCGGGTCCCTCAATCTATTTTTGGGTTCCTCAATCCATTTTTGGGTTCCTCAATCCATTTTTGGTTTCCTCAATCCATTTTATGGTCCTTCAATCCATTTTTGGGTTCCTCAGAACTTTTTTGGGTTCCTCAATCCATTTTTGGGTTCCTCAATCCATTTTTGGTTCCCTCAGCCCATTTTTGTTTCCCTCAGCCCATTTTTGTGTTTCTCAGAATATTTTTGGGTTCCTCAAAACATTTTTGGTTTCCTCAATCTATTTTGGCGTTCCTCAATCCATTTTTGCTTCCCTCAGTCCATTTTTGGGTTCCTCAATCCATTTTTAAGTTCCTCAATCCATTTTTTGATTCCTCAATCCATGTTTGGGTCCTTCAATACATTTTTGGTTTCCTCAATCCATTTTTAGGGACTTCAGCCCATTTTTGGGTTCTTCAATCCATTTTTTGGACCATGAATCCATTTTTTGTTTCTTCAATCTATTTTTTGGTCCCTCAATCCTTCTTTGGGTTCCTCAATCTATGTTTTGGTCCCTCAATCCACTTTTGGATTCTTTAGCCCATTTTTGGGTTCCTCAATCCGTTTTTGGTTTACTGAATCCATTTTTGGGTTCCTCAATCCATTTTTGGGTCCCTTTAAACTATTTTTGGGTTCCGCAGCCCATTTATCGGTTCCTCAGTCTATTTTGGGGTTCCTCAAACCATTTTTGGTTCCTCAATTCATTTTTGCGTTCCTGAATTCAATTTTTGTGTTCCTCAATTCATTTTTGGGTCCTTCAAAACATATTTGTTCTCCTCAATCCATTTTTCGGGCCTTCAGCCCATTTTTGGGTTTTTAATACCATGTTTTGCTCCATGAATCCATTTTTTTGTTTCTTCAATCTATTTTTTGTTCCCTCAATGCATCTTTGGATTCCTCAATCCATTTTTGGGTTCCTCAGACCACTTTTGGGTCGCTCAGCCCATTTTTGGGTCGATCAGCCCATTTTTTTGTTTCCTCAGAACATTTTTGTGTTGCTCAATTAATTTTTGGGTTCCTCAATCCAATTTTTGGACCCTCAATCCATTTTTGGGTTTCTCAATCTTCTTTTGGTCCCTCAATCCATTTTTGGGTTCTTCAGCCCATTTTTGGATTCTTGAGTCTATTTTTGGGTTCCTGAATCTTTTTTTTGGACCCTGAATCCATTTTTGGGTTTCTCAATTTATTTTTGTGTCTCTCAATCTATTTTTGGGTTCCTCAATCCATTTTTGGGTTCCTCAATCCATTTTTTGGTCCTTCAATCCATTTTTGGGTTCCTCAGAACTTTTTTGGGTTCCTCAATCCATTTTTTCGTTCCTGAATGCTTTTTTTGGGCCCTCAATCCATTTTTGGGTACCTGACCCAATTTTTGCATTCCTCAACCCTTTTTTGGGTTCCTCAATCCATTTTTGTGTTCCTCAATCCATTTTTTGGACCCGCAACCCATTTTTTGGACCCTCAATCCATTTTTAGGTCCTCAGCCCTTTTTTTCGTTTCCTCAGCCCATTTTTTAGTTCCTCAATCCATTTTTTGATTCCTCAATCCATTTTTTAGACCCTCAATCCGTTTTTTGGTCCCCAACCCATTTTTGGGTCCCTATCCCTTTTTTTAGGTTCCTCAGCCCATTTTTGGGTCCCTCAGTCCATTTTTGGGTTCCTCTATCCATTTTTGGTTCCTCAATTCATTTTTGCGTTCCTGAGTTCAATTTTTGTGTTCCTCAATCCATTTTTGCGTCCTTCAATACATTTCTGGTTTCCTCAATCCATTTTTCGGGGCTTCAGCCCATTTTTGGGTTCCTCAGAACATTTTTGGGTTTCTCAGAATATTTCTGGGTTCCTCAGAACATTTTTGGGTTCCTCAATCTATTTTGGATTTCTTCAATCCATTTTTGGTTCCCTCAGCCCATTTTTGGGTCCCTCAGCCCATTTTTGGGTTCCTCAGACCACGTTTGGTTTCCTCAGAACATTTTTGGGTTCCTCAATCCATTTTTAAGTTCCTCAATCCATTTTTTGATTCCTCAATCCATTTGTGAGTTCCTCAATCCATTTTTGGCTTCTTTAGCCCATTTTTGGGTTTCTCAACCCATTTTGGGGTTCCTCAATCCATTTTTTGATTCCTCAGTCAATTTTTGAGTTTCTCAATCCATTTTTGGGTTTCTCCACCCATTTCTGGGTTGCTTAATCCGGTTTTTTGTCCCTCAATCCATTTCTTGATACCTCAGCTCATTTTTGGCTCCCTGTATTTTTTGGGGGGTTCCTCAGTCAATTTTGGTGTCCCTCAGCCCATTTTTGAGTTCCTCAATCCATTTTTGGTTCCCTCAGACCATTTTGGGGGTCGCTCATTTTTGGTTTCCTCAGCTCATTTTTGTGTTGCTCAATTCATTTTTTGGTTCCTCAATCCAATTTTTGGACCCTCAATCCATTTTTGGGTAGCTCAGTCCATTTTTTAGTTCCTCAGTCCTTTATTGGGTCTCTCAATCCATTTTTGGGTTCCTCAATCCTTTTTTGGGTTCCTCAATCCATTCTTGGGCTCCTCTTTCCATTTTTAGATTCATCAATCCATTTTTGGGTTCCTCAATCCATTTTTGGTTCCCTCAGCCCATTTTTGGTTCCCTCAGCCCATTTTTGTGTTTCTCAGAATATTTTTGGGTTCCTCAAAACATTTTTGGTTTCCTCAATCTATTTTGGCGTTCCTCAATCCATTTTTGCTTCCCTCAGCCCATTTTTGGGTTCCTCAATCCATTTTTAAGTTCCTCAATCCATTTTTTGATTCCTCAATCCATGTTTGGGTCCTTCAATACATTTTTGGTTTCCTCAATCCATTTTTAGGGACTTCAGCCCATTTTTGGGTTCTTCAATCCATTTTTTGGACCATGAATCCATTTTTTGTTTCTTCAATCTATTTTTTGGTCCCTCAATCCTTCTTTGGGTTCCTCAATCTATGTTTTGATCCCTCAATCCACTTTTGGGTTCTTCAGCACATTTTTGGGTTCCTCAATCCGTTTTTGGTTTACTGAATCCATTTTTGGGTTCCTCAATCCATTTTTGGGTCCCTTAAACTATTTTTGAGTTCCGCAGCCCACTTTTCGGTTCCTCAGTCTATTTTGGGGTTCCTCAAACCATTTTTGGTTCCTCGATTCATTTTTGCGTTCCTGAATTCAGTTTTTGTGTTTCTCAATTCATTTTTGGGTCCTTCAAAACATTTTTGTTCTCCTCAATCCATTTTTCGGGCCTTCAGCCCATTTTTGGGTTTTTAATACCATGTTTTGCTCCATGAATCCATTTTTTTGTTTCTTCAATCAATTTTTTGTTCCCTCAATGCATCTTTGGATTCCTCAATCCATTTTTGGGTTCCTCAGACCACTTTTGGGTCGCTCAGCCCATTTTTGGGTTGCTCAGCCGATTTTTCGTTTCCTCAGAACATTTTTGTGTTGCTCAATTAATTTTTGGGTTCCTCAATCCAATTTTAGGACCCTCAATCCATTTTTGGGTTTCTCAATCTTCTTTTGGTCCCTCAATCCATTTTTGGGTTCTTCAGCCCATTTTTGGATTCTTGAGTCTATTTTTGGGTTCCTGAATCTTTTTTTTGGACCCTGAATCCATTTTCGGGTTTCTCAATTTATTTTTGTGTCCCTCAATCTATTCTTGGGTTCCTCAATCCATTTTTGGGTTCCTCAATCCATTTTTGGGTTCTTCAATCCATTTTTTGGTCCTTCAATCCATTTTTGGGTTCCTCAGAACTTTTTTGGGTTCCTCAATCCATTTTTTCGTTCCTGAATGCTTTTTTTGGACCCTCAATCCATTTTTGGGAACCTGACCCAATTTTTGCATTCCTCAACCCTTTTTTGGGTTCCTCAATCCATTTTTGTGTTCCTCAATCCATTTTTTGGACCCTCAATCCATTTTTAGGTCCTCAGCCCTTTTTTTCGGTTCCTCAGCCCATTTTTTAGTTCCTCGATCCATTTTTTGATTCCTCAATCCACTTTTTAGACCCTCAATCCGTTTTTTGGTCCCCAACCCATTTTTGGGTCCCTATCCCTTTTTTTAGGTTCCTCAGCCCATTTTTGGGTCCCTCAGTCCATTTTTGGGTTCCTCTATCCATTTTTGGTTCCTCAATTCATTTTTGCGTTCCTGAGTTCAATTTTTGTGTTCCTCAATCCATTTTTGTGTCCTTCAATACATTTCTGGTTTCCTCAATCCATTTTTCGGGACATCAGCCCATTTTTGGGTTCCTCAGAACATTTTTGGGTTTCTCAGAATATTTCTAGGTTCCTCAGAACATTTTTGGGTTCCTCAATCTATTTTGGATTTCTTCAATCCATTTTTGGTTCCCTCAGCCCATTTTTGGGTCCCTCAGACCATTTTTGGGTTCCTCAGACCACGTTTGGTTTCCTCAGAACATTTTTGGGTTCCTCAATCCATTTTTAAGTTCCTCAATCCATTTTTTGATTCCTCAATCCATTTGTGAGTTCCTCAATCCATTTTTGGCTTCTTTAGCCCATTTTTGGGTTTCTCAACCCATTTTGGGGTTCCTCAATCCATTTTTTGATTCCTCAGTCAATTTTTGAGTTTCTCAATCCATTTTTGGGTTTCTCCACCCATTTCTGGGTTGCTTAATCCGGTTTTTTGTCCCTCAATCCATTTCTTGATACCTCAGCTCATTTTTGGCTCCCTGTATTTTTTGGGGGGTTCCTCAGTCAATTTTGGTGTCCCTCAGCCCATTTTTGAGTTCCTCAATCCATTTTTGGTTCCCTCCGACCATTTTGGGGGTCGCTCATTTTTGGTTTCCTCAGCTCATTTTTGTGTTGCTCAATTCATTTTTTGGTTCCTCAATCCAATTTTTGGACCCTCAATCCATTTTTGGGTAGCTCAGTCCATTTTTTAGTTCCTCAGTCCTTTATTGGGTCTCTCAATCCATTTTTGGGTTCCTCAATCCTTTTTTGGGTTCCTCAATCCATTCTTGGGCTCCTCTTTCCATTTTTAGATTCATCAATCCATTTTTGGGTTCCTCAATCCATTTTTGGTTCCCTCAGCCCATTTTTGGTTCCCTCAGCCCATTTTTGTGTTTCTCAGAATATTTTTGGGTTCCTCAAAACATTTTTGGTTTCCTCAATCTATTTTGGCGTTCCTCAATCCATTTTTGCTTCCCTCAGCCCATTTTTGGGTTCCTCAATCCATTTTTAAGTTCCTCAATCCATTTTTTGATTCCTCAATCCATGTTTGGGTCCTTCAATACATTTTTGGTTTCCTCAATCCATTTTTAGGGACTTCAGTCCATTTTTGGGTTCTTCAATCCATTTTTTGGACCATGAATCCATTTTTTGTTTCTTCAATCTATTTTTTGGTCCCTCAATCCTTCTTTGGGTTCCTCAATCTATGTTTTGATCCCTCAATCCACTTTTGGGTTCTTCAGCCCATTTTTGGGTTCCTCAATCCGTTTTTGGTTTACTGAATCCATTTTTGGGTTCCTCAATCCATTTTTGGGTCCCTTAAACTATTTTTGAGTTCCGCAGCCCACTTTTCGGTTCCTCAGTCTATTTTGGGGTTCCTCAAACCATTTTTGGTTCCTCGATTCATTTTTGCGTTCCTGAATTCAGTTTTTGTGTTTCTCAATTCATTTTTGGGTCCTTCAAAACATTTTTGTTCTCCTCAATCCATTTTTCGGGCCTTCAGCCCATTTTTGGGTTTTTAATACCATGTTTTGCTCCATGAATCCATTTTTTTGTTTCTTCAATCTATTTTTTGGTCCCTCAATGCATCTTTGGATTCCTCAATCCATTTTTGGGTTCCTCAGACCACTTTTGGGTCGCTCAGCCCATTTTTGGGTTGCTCAGCCGATTTTTCGTTTCCTCAGAACATTTTTGTGTTGCTCAATTAATTTTTGGGTTCCTCAATCCAATTTTTGGACCCTCAATCCATTTTTGGGTTTCTCAATCTTCTTTTGGTCCCTCAATCCATTTTTGGGTTCTTCAGCCCATTTTTGGATTCTTGAGTCTATTTTTGGGTTCCTGAATCTTTTTTTTGGACCCTGAATCCATTTTCGGTTTTCTCAATTTATTTTTGTGTCTCTCAATCTATTTTTGGGTTCCTCAATCCATTTTTGGGTTCCTCAATCCATTTTTGGGTTCTTCAATCCATTTTTTGGTCCTTCAATCCATTTTTGGGTTCCTCAGAACTTTTTTGGGTTCCTCAATCCAATTTTTCGTTCCTGAGTGCTTTTTTTGGACCCTCAATCCATTTTTGGGTACCTGACCTAATTTTTGCATTCCTCAACCCTTTTTTGGGTTCCTCAATCCATTTTTGTGTTCCTCAATCCATTTTTTGGACCCGCAACCCATTTTTTGGACCCTCAATCCATTTTTAGGTCCTCAGCCCTTTTTTTCGGTTCCTCAGCCCATTTTTTAGTTCCTCGATCCATTTTTTGATTCCTCAATCCACTTTTTAGACCCTCAATCCGTTTTTTGGTCCCCAACCCATTTTTGGGTCCCTATCCCTTTTTTTAGGTTCCTCAGCCCATTTTTGGGTCCCTCAGTCCATTTTTGGGTTCCTCTATCCATTTTTGGTCCCTCAATTCATTTTTGCGTTCCTGAGTTCAATTTTTGTGTTCCTCAATCCATTTGTGTCCTTCAATACATTTCTGGTTTCCTCAATCCATTTTTCGGGACTTCAGCCCATTTTTGGGTTCCTCAGAACATTTTTGGGTTTCTCAGAATATTTCTGGGTTCCTCAGAACATTTTTGGGTTCCTCAATCTATTTTGGATTTCTTCAATCCATTTTTGGTTCCCTCAGCCCATTTTTGGTCCCTCAGACCATTTTTGGGTTCCTCAGACCACGTTTGGTTTCCTCAGAACATTTTTGGGTTCCTCAATCCATTTTTAAGTTCCTCAATCCATTTTTTGATTCCTCAATCCATTTGTGAGTTCCTCAATCCATTTTTGGCTTCTTTAGCCCATTTTTGGGTTTCTCAACCCATTTTGGGGTTCCTCAATCCATTTTTTGATTCCTCAGTCAATTTTTGAGTTTCTCAATCCATTTTTGGGTTTCTCCACCCATTTCTGGGTTGCTTAATCCGGTTTTTTGTCCCTCAGTCCATTTCTTGATACCTCAGCTCATTTTTGGCTCCCTGTATTTTTTGGGGGGTTCCTCAGTCAATTTTGGTGTCCCTCAGCCCATTTTTGAGTTCCTCAATCCATTTTTGGTTCCCTCAGACCATTTTGGGGGTCGCTCATTTTTGGTTTCCTCAGCTCATTTTTGTGTTGCTCAATTCATTTTTTGGTTCCTCAATCCAATTTTTGGACCCTCAATCCATTTTTGGGTAGCTCAGTCCATTTTTTAGTTCCTCAGTCCTTTATTGGGTCTCTCAATCCATTTTTGGGTTCCTCAATCCTTTTTTGGGTTCCTCAATCCATTCTTGGGCTCCTCTTTCCATTTTTAGATTCATCAATCCATTTTTGGGTTCCTCAATCCATTTTTGGTTCCCTCAGCCCATTTTTGGTTCCCTCAGCCCATTTTTGTGTTTCTCAGAATATTTTTGGGTTCCTCAAAACATTTTTGGTTTCCTCAATCTATTTTGGCGTTCCTCAATCCATTTTTGCTTCCCTCAGCCCATTTTTGGGTTCCTCAATCCATTTTTAAGTTCCTCAATCCATTTTTTGATTCCTCAATCCATGTTTGGGTCCTTCAATACATTTTTGGTTTCCTCAATCCATTTTTAGGGACTTCAGCCCATTTTTGGGTTCTTCAATCCATTTTTTGGACCATGAATCCATTTTTTGTTTCTTCAATCTATTTTTTGGTCCCTCAATCCTTCTTTGGGTTCCTCAATCTATGTTTTGGTCCCTCAATCCACTTTTGGGTTCTTCAGCCCATTTTTGGGTTCCTCAATCCGTTTTTGGTTTACTGAATCCATTTTTGGGTTCCTCAATCCATTTTTGGGTCCCTTAAACTATTTTTGAGTTCCGCAGCCCACTTTTCGGTTCCTCAGTCTATTTTGGGTTTCCTCAAACCATTTTTGGTTCCTCGATTCATTTTTGCATTCCTGAATTCAGTTTTTGTGTTTCTCAATTCATTTTTGGGTCCTTCAAAACATTTTTGTTCTCCTCAATCCATTTTTCGGGCCTTCAGCCCATTTTGGGGGTTTTAATACCATGTTTTGCTCCATGAATCCATTTTTTTGTTTCTTCAATCTATTTTTTGGTCCCTCAATGCATCTTTGGATTCCTCAATCCATTTTTGGGTTCCTCAGACCACTTTTGGGTCGCTCAGCCCATTTTTGGGTCGCTCAGCCCATTTTTGGTTTCCTCAGAACATTTTTGTGTTGCTCAATTAATTTTTGGGTTCCTCAATCCAATTTTTGGACCCTCAATCCATTTTTGGGTTTCTCAACCTTCTTTTGGTCCCTCAATCCATTTTTGGGTTCTTCAGCCCATATTTGGATTCTTGAGTCTATTTTTGGGTTCCTGAATCTTTTTTTTGGACCCTGAATCCATTTTCGGGTTTCTCAATTTATTTTTGTGTCCCTCAATCTATTTTTGGGCTCCTCAATCCATTTTTGGGTTCCTCAATCCATTTTTGGGTTCTTCAATCCATTTTTTGGTCCTTCAATCCATTTTTGGGTTCCTCAGAACTTTTTTGGTTTCCTCAATCCATTTTTTCGTTCCTGAATGCTTTTTTTGGACCCTCAATCCATTTTTGGGTACCTGACCCAATTTTTGCATTCCTCAACCCTTTTTTGGGTTCCTCAATCCATTTTTGTGTTCCTCAATCCATTTTTTGGACCCGCAACCCATTTTTTGGACCCTCAATCCATTTTTAGGTCCTCAGCCCTTTTTTTCGGTTCCTCAGCCCATTTTTTAGTTCCTCGATCCATTTTTTGATTCCTCAATCCATTTTTTAGACCCTCAATCCGTTTTTTGGTCCCCAACCCATTTTTGGGTCCCTATCCCTTTTTTTAGGTTCCTCAGCCCATTTTTGGGTCCCTCAGCCCATTTTTGTGTTTCTCAGAATATTTTTGGGTTCCTCAAAACATTTTTGGTTTCCTCAATCTATTTTGGCGTTCCTCAATCCATTTTTGCTTCCCTCAGCCCATTTTTGGGTTCCTCAATCCATTTTTAAGTTCCTCAATCCATTTTTTGATTCCTCAATCCATGTTTGGGTCCTTCAATACATTTTTGGTTTCCTCAATCCATTTTTAGGGACTTCAGCCCATTTTTGGGTTCTTCAATCCATTTTTTGGACCATGAATCCATTTTTTGTTTCTTCAATCTATTTTTTGGTCCCTCAATCCTTCTTTGGGTTCCTCAATCTATGTTTTGGTCCCTCAATCCACTTTTGGGTTCTTCAGCCCATTTTTGGGTTCCTCAATCCGTTTTTGGTTTACTGAATCCATTTTTGGGTTCCTCAATCCATTTTTGGGTCCCTTAAACTATTTTTGAGTTCCGCAGCCCACTTTTCGGTTCCTCAGTCTATTTTGGGTTTCCTCAAACCATTTTTGGTTCCTCGATTCATTTTTGCATTCCTGAATTCAGTTTTTGTGTTTCTCAATTCATTTTTGGGTCCTTCAAAACATTTTTGTTCTCCTCAATCCATTTTTCGGGCCTTCAGCCCATTTTGGGGGTTTTAATACCATGTTTTGCTCCATGAATCCATTTTTTTGTTTCTTCAATCTATTTTTTGGTCCCTCAATGCATCTTTGGATTCCTCAATCCATTTTTGGGTTCCTCAGACCACTTTTGGGTCGCTCAGCCCATTTTTGGGTCGCTCAGCCCATTTTTGGTTTCCTCAGAACATTTTTGTGTTGCTCAATTAATTTTTGGGTTCCTCAATCCAATTTTTGGACCCTCAATCCATTTTTGGGTTTCTCAACCTTCTTTTGGTCCCTCAATCCATTTTTGGGTTCTTCAGCCCATATTTGGATTCTTGAGTCTATTTTTGGGTTCCTGAATCTTTTTTTTGGACCCTGAATCCATTTTCGGGTTTCTCAATTTATTTTTGTGTCCCTCAATCTATTTTTGGGCTCCTCAATCCATTTTTGGGTTCCTCAATCCATTTTTGGGTTCTTCAATCCATTTTTTGGTCCTTCAATCCATTTTTGGGTTCCTCAGAACTTTTTTGGTTTCCTCAATCCATTTTTTCGTTCCTGAATGCTTTTTTTGGACCCTCAATCCATTTTTGGGTACCTGACCCAATTTTTGCATTCCTCAACCCTTTTTTGGGTTCCTCAATCCATTTTTGTGTTCCTCAATCCATTTTTTGGACCCGCAACCCATTTTTTGGACCCTCAATCCATTTTTAGGTCCTCAGCCCTTTTTTTCGGTTCCTCAGCCCATTTTTTAGTTCCTCGATCCATTTTTTGATTCCTCAATCCATTTTTTAGACCCTCAATCCGTTTTTTTGGTCCCCAACCCATTTTTGGGTCCCTATCCCTTTTTTTAGGTTCCTCAGCCCATTTTTGGGTCCCTCAGTCCATTTTTGGGTTCCTCTATCCATTTTTGGTTCCTCAATTCATTTTTGCGTTCCTGAGTTCAATTTTTGTGTTCCTCAGAACATTTTTGGGTTTCTCAGAATATTTCTGGGATCCTCAGAACATTTTTGGGTTCCTCAATCTATTTTGGATTTCTTCAATCCATTTTTGGTTCCCTCAGCCCATTTTTGGGTCCCTCAGACCATTTTTGGGTTCCTCAGACCACGTTTGGTTTCCTCAGAACATTTTTGGGTTCCTCAATCCATTTTTAAGTTCCTCAATCCATTTTTTGATTCCTCAATCCATTTGTGAGTTCCTCAATCCATTTTTGGCTTCTTTAGCCCATTTTTGGGTTTCTCAACCCATTTTGGGGTTCCTCAATCCATTTTTTGATTCCTCAGTCAATTTTTGAGTTTCTCAATCCATTTTTGGGTTTCTCCACCCATTTCTGGGTTGCTTAATCCGGTTTTTTGTCCCTCAATCCATTTCTTGATACCTCAGCTCATTTTTGGCTCCCTGTATTTTTTGGGGGGTTCCTCAGTCAATTTTGGTGTCCCTCAGCCCATTTTTGAGTTCCTCAATCCATTTTTGGTTCCCTCCGACCATTTTGGGGGTCGCTCATTTTTGGTTTCCTCAGCTCATTTTTGTGTTGCTCAATTCATTTTTTGGTTCCTCAATCCAATTTTTGGACCCTCAATCCATTTTTGGGTAGCTCAGTCCATTTTTTATGTTCCTCAGTCCTTTATTGGGTCTCTCAATCCATTTTTGGGTTCCTCAATCCTTTTTTGGGTTCCTCAATCCATTCTTGGGTTCCTCTTTCCATTTTTAGATTCATCAATCTGGTTTTGGGTTCCTCAATCCATTTTTGGTTCCCTCAGCCCATTTTTGTGTTTCTCAGAACATTTTTGGGTTCCTCAATTTATTTTGGCTTTCCTCAATCCATTTTTTTTCTCTCAGTCCATTTTTGGTTTCCTGAATCGATTTTTTGTTCTCTCAGGATAGTTTTGGTTTCCTCAATCCATTCTTCGATTCCTCAATACATTTTTGAGTTCCTCAATCCATTTTTTTTTCCTTCAATCCATTTTTGGGTTCCTCAATCCATTTTTTGGTCTCTCAGCCCATTTTTGGGTTCCTCAATCCATTTTTGGGCCCCTCAATCCATTTGGGGATCCTTCAGCACATTTCGGCGCTCCTCAGACCATTTTTGGTTTCCTGAATCTATTTTTGGTCCCTCTATCCTTTTTTGTGGGTTCCCAATCCATTTTTAGGTTCATCAATGTTGTTTTGGGTTCCTCAATCCATTCTTGGTTCCCTCAGTCCATTTCTGTGTTTCTCAGAATATTTTTGGGTTCCTCAAAACATTTTTGGGTTCCTCAATCTATTTTGACATTCCTCAATCCATTTTTGCTTCCCTCAGCCCATTTTTGGGTTTCTCAGTCCATTTTTGGGTTCCTCAATCCATTTTTGGGTTCCTCAGAACATTTTTGGGTTCCTCAATCCCTTTTTTGGTCCATGAATCCATGTTTTGTTTCTTCAATCTATTTTTTGTTCCCTCAATCCTTCTTTGGGTTCCTCAATCTATGTTTTGGTCCCTCAATCCACTTTTGGGTTCTTCAGCCCATTTTTGGGTTCCTCAATCCGTTTTTGGTTTACTGAATCCATTTTTGGGTTCCTCAATCCATTTTTGGGTCCCTTAAGCTATTTTTGAGTTCCGCAGCCCATTTTTCGGTTCCTCAGTCTATTTTGGGGTTCCTCAAACCATTTTTGGTTCCTCAATTCATTTTTGCGTTCCTGAATTCAATTTTTGTGTTCCTCAATTCATTTTTGGGTCCTTCAAAACATTTTTGTTCTCCTCAATCCATTTTTCGGGCCTTCAGCCCATTTTTGAGGTTTTAATACCATGTTTTGCTCCATGAATCCATTTTTTGTTTCTTCAATCTATTTTTTGGTCCCTCAATGCATCTTTGGATTCCTCAATCCATTTTTGTGTTCCTCAGCCCACTTTTGGGTCGCTCAGCCCATTTTTGGGTCGCTCAGCCCATTTTTGGTTTCCTCAGGACATTTTTGTTTTGCTCAATTCATTTTTGGGTTCCTCAATCCAATTTTAGGACCCTCAATCCATTTTTTGGTACCTCAGTCCATTTTTGGGTTCCTCAATCCTTTTTTTGGTCTCTCAATCCATTTTTGGGTTCCTCAATCTTCTTTTGGTCCCTCAATCCATTTTTGGCTTCTTCAGCCCATTTTTAGATTCCTGAATCTATTTTTGGGTTCCTGAAGCTTTTTTTTGGTCCCTGAATCCGTTTTCGGGTCCCTCAATCTATTTTTGGGTTCCTCAATCCATTTTTGGGTTCCTCAATCCATTTTTGGTTTCCTCAATCCATTTTTTGGTCCTTCAATCCATTTTTGGGTTCCTCAGAACTTTTTTGGGTTCCTCTATCCATTTTTGGGTTCCTCAACCCTTTTTTGGTTCCCTCAGCCCATTTTTGGTTCCCTCAGCCCATTTTTGTGTTTCTCAGAATATTTTTGGGTTCCTCAAAACATTTTTGGTTTCCTCAATCTATTTTGGCGTTCCTCAATCCATTTTTAAGTTCCTCAATCCATTTTTTGATTCCTCAATCCATGTTTGGGTCCTTCAATACATTTTTGGTTTCCTCAATCCATTTTTAGGGACTTCAGCCCATTTTTGGGTTCTTCAATCCATTTTTTGGACCATGAATCCATTTTTTGTTTCTTCAATCTAGTTTTTGGTCCCTCAATCCTTCTTTGGGTTCCTCAATCTATGTTTTGATCCCTCAATCCACTTTTGGGTTCTTCAGCCCATTTTTGGGTTCCTCAATCCGTTTTTGGTTTACTGAATCCATTTTTGGGTTCCTCAATCCATTTTTGGGTCCCTTAAACTATTTTTGAGTTCCGCAGCCCACTTTTCGGTTCCTCAGTCTATTTTGGGGTTCCTCAAACCATTTTTGGTTCCTCGATTCATTTTTGCGTTCCTGAATTCAGTTTTTGTGTTTCTCAATTCATTTTTGGGTCCTTCAAAACATTTTTGTTCTCCTCAATCCATTTTTCGGGCCTTCAGCCTATTTTTGGGTTTTTAATACCATGTTTTGCTCCATGAATCCATTTTTTGTTTCTTCAATCTATTTTTTGGTCCCTCAATGCATCTTTGGATTCCTCAATCCATTTTTGTGTTCCTCAGACCACTTTTGGGTCGCTCAGCCCATTTTTGGGTCAATCAGCCCATTTTTGGTTTCCTCAGAACATTTTTGTGTTGCTCAATTAATTTTTGGGTTCCTCAATCCAATTTTTGGACCCTCAATCCATTTTTGGGTTTCTCAATCTTCTTTTGGTCCCTCAATCCATTTTTGGGTTCTTCAGCCCATTTTTGGATTCTTGAGTCTATTTTTGGGTTCCTGAATCTTTTTTTTGGACCCTGAATCCATTTTCGGGTTTCTCAATTTATTTTTGTGTCCCTCAATCTATTTTTGGGTTCCTCAATCCATTTTTGGGTTCCTCAATCCATTTTTGGGTTCTTCAATCCATTTTTTGGTCCTTCAATCCATTTTTGGGTTCCTCAGAACTTTTTTGGGTTCCTCAATCCATTTTTTCGTTCCTGAATGCTTTTTTTGGACCCTCAATCCATTTTTGGATACCTGACCCAATTTTTGCATTCCTCAACCCTTTTTTGGGTTCCTCAATCCATTTTTGTGTTCCTCAATCCATTTTTTGGACCCGCAACCATTTTTTGGACCCTCAATCCATTTTTAGGTCCTCAGCCCTTTTTTTTGGTTCCTCAGCCCATTTTTTAGTTCCTCGATCCATTTTTTGATTCCTCAACCCATTTTTTAGACCCTCAATCCGTTTTTTGGTCCCCAACCCATTTTTGGGTCCCTATCCCTTTTTTTAGGTTCCTCAGCCCATTTTTCGGGACTTCAGCCCATTTTTGGGTTCCTCAGAACATTTTTGGGTTTCTCAGAATATTTCTGGGTTCCTCAGAACATTTTTGGGTTCCTCAATCTATTTTGGATTTCTTCAATCCATTTTTGGTTCCCTCAGCCCATTTTTGGGTCCCTCAGACCATTTTTGGGTTCCTCAGACCACGTTTGGTTTCCTCAGAACATTTTTGGGTTCCTCAATCCATTTTTAAGTTCCTCAATCCATTTTTTTGATTCCTCAATCCATTTGTGAGTTCCTCAATCCATTTTTGGCTTCTTTAGCCCATTTTTGGTATTCTCAACCCATTTTGGGGTTCCTCAATCCATTTTTTGATTCCTCAGTCAATTTTTGAGTTTCTCAATCCATTTTTGGGTTTCTCCACCCATTTCTGGGTTGCTTAATCCGGTTTTTTGTCCCTCAATCCATTTCTTGATACCTCAGCTCATTTTTGGCTCCCTGTATTTTTTGGGGGGTTCCTCAGTCAATTTTGGTGTCCCTCAGCCCATTTTTGAGTTCCTCAATCCATTTTTGGTTCTCTCCGACCATTTTGGGGGTCGCTCATTTTTGGTTTCCTCAGCTCATTTTTGTGTTGCTCAATTCATTTTTTGGTTCCTCAATCCAATTTTTGGACCCTCAATCCATTTTTGGGTAGCTCAGTCCATTTTTTAGTTCCTCAGTCCTTTATTGGGTCTCTCAATCCATTTTTGGGTTCCTCAATCCTTTTTTGGGTTCCTCAATCCATTTTTGGTTCCCTCAGCCCATTTTTGGTTCCCTCAGCCCATTTTTGGGTTCCTCAATCCATTTTTAAGTTCCTCAATCTATTTTTTGATTCCTCAATCCATGTTTGGGTCCTTCAATACATTTTTGGTTTCCTCAATCCATTTTTAGGGACTTCAGCCCATTTTTGGGTTCTTCAATCCATTTTTTGGACCATGAATCCATTTTTTGTTTCTTCAATCTATTTTTTGGTCCCTCAATCCTTCTTTGGGTTCCTCAATCTATGTTTTGATCCCTCAATCCACTTTTGGGTTCTTCAGCACATTTTTGGGTTCCTCAATCCGTTTTTGGTTTACTGAATCCATTTTTGGGTTCCTCAATCCATTTTTGGGTCCCTTAAACTATTTTTGAGTTCCGCAGCCCACTTTTCGGTTCCTCAGTCTATTTTGGGTTTCCTCAAACCATTTTTGGTTCCTCGATTCATTTTTGCGTTCCTGAATTCAGTTTTTGTGTTTCTCAATTCATTTTTGGGTCCTTCAAAACATTTTTGTTCTCCTCAATCCATTTTTCGGGCCTTCAGCCCATTTTTGGGTTTTTAATACCATGTTTTGCTCCATGAATCCATTTTTTTGTTTCTTCAATCTATTTTTTGGTCCCTCAATGCATCTTTGGATTCCTCAATCCATTTTTGGGTTCCTCAGACCACTTTTGGGTCGCTCAGCCCATTTTTGGGTCGATCAGCCCATTTTTGGTTTCCTCAGAACATTTTTGTGTTGCTCAATTAATTTTTGGGTTCCTCAATCCAATTTTTGGACCCTCAATCCATTTTTGGGTTTCTCAATCTTCTTTTGGTCCCTCAATCCATTTTTGGGTTCTTCAGCCCATTTTTGGATTCTTGAGTCTATTTTTGGGTTCCTGAATCTTTTTTTTGGACCCTGAATCCATTTTCGGGTTTCTCAATTTATTTTTGTGTCCCTCAATCTATTCTTGGGTTCCTCAATCCATTTTTGGGTTCCTCAATCCATTTTTGGGTTCTTCAATCCATTTTTTGGTCCTTCAATCCATTTTTGGGTTCCTCAGAACTTTTTTGGGTTCCTCAATCCATTTTTTTCGTTCCTGAATGCTTTTTTTGGACCCTCAATCCATTTTTGGGTACCTGACCCAATTTTTGCATTCCTCAACCCTTTTGTGGGTTCCTCAATCCATTTTTGTGTTCCTCAATCCATTTTTTGGACCCGCAACCCATTTTTTGGACCCTCAATCCATTTTTAGGTCCTCAGCCCTTTTTTTCGGTTCCTCAGCCCATTTTTTAGTTCCTCGATCCATTTTTTGATTCCTCAATCCATTTTTTAGACCCTCAATCCGTTTTTTGGTCCCCAACCCATTTTTGGGTCCCTATCCCTTTTTTTAGGTTCCTCAGCCCATTTTTGGGTCCCTCAGTCCATTTTTGGGTTCCTCTATCCATTTTTGGTTCCTCAATTCATTTTTGCGTTCCTGAGTTCAATTTTTGTGTTCCTCAATCCATTTTTGTGTCCTTCAATACATTTCTGGTTTCCTCAATCCATTTTTCGGGACTTCAGCCCATTTTTGGGTTCCTCAGAACATTTTTGGGTTTCTCAGAATATTTCTGGGTTCCTCAGAACATTTTTGGGTTCCTCAATCTATTTTGGATTTCTTCAATCCATTTTTGGTTCCCTCAGCCCATTTTTGGGTCCCTCAGACCATTTTTGGGTTCCTCAGACCACGTTTGGTTTCCTCAGAACATTTTTGGGTTCCTCAATCCATTTTTAAGTTCCTCAATCCATTTTTTGATTCCTCAATCCATTTGTGAGTTCCTCAATCCATTTTTGGCTTCTTTAGCCCATTTTTGGGTTTCTCAACCCATTTTGGGGTTCCTCAATCCATTTTTTGATTCCTCAGTCAATTTTTGAGTTTCTCAATCCATTTTTGGTTTTCTCCACCCATTTCTGGGTTGCTTAATCCGGTTTTTTGTCCCTCAATCCATTTCTTGATACCTCAGCTCATTTTTGGCTCCCTGTATTTTTTGGGGGGTTCCTCAGTCAATTTTGGTGTCCCTCAGCCCATTTTTGAGTTCCTCAATCCATTTTTGGTTCCCTCAGACCATTTTGGGGGTCGCTCATTTTTGGTTTCCTCAGCTCATTTTTGTGTTGCTCAATTCATTTTTTGGTTCCTCAATCCAATTTTTGGACCCTCAATCCATTTTTGGGTAGCTCAGTCCATTTTTTGTTCCTCAGTCCTTTATTGGGTCTCTCAATCCATTTTTGGTTTCCTCAATCCTTTTTTGGGTTCCTCAATCCATTCTTGGGTTCCTCTTTCCATTTTTAGATTCATCAATCTGGTTTTGGGTTCCTCAATCCATTTTTGGTTCCCTCAGCCCATTTTTGTGTTTCTCAGAACATTTTTGGGTTCCTCAATTTATTTTGGCTTTCCTCAATCCATTTTTGATTCCCTCAGTCCATTTTTGGGTTCCTGAATCGATTTTTTGTTCTCTCAGGATAGTTTTGGTTTCCTCAATCCATTCTTCGATTCCTCAATACATTTTTGAGTTCCTCAATCCATTTTTTTTTTCCTTCAATCCATTTTTGGGTTCCTCAATCCATTTTTTGGTCTCTCAGCCCATTTTTGGGTTCCTCAATCCATTTTTGGGTCCCTCAATCCATTTGGGGATCCTTCAGCACATTTCGGCGTTCCTCAGACCATTTTTGGGTTCCTGAATCTATTTTTGGTCCCTCTATCCTTTTTTGTGGGTTCCCAATCCATTTTTGGGTTCCTCAATCCTTTTTTGGGTTCCTCAATCCATTCTTGGGTTCCTCAGTCCATTTTTAGGTTCATCAATCTTGTTTTGGGTTCCTCAATCCATTTTTGGTTCCCTCAGTCCATTTCTGTGTTTCTCAGAATATTTTTGGGTTCCTCAAAACATTTTTGGGTTCCTCAATCTATTTTGACATTCCTCAATCCATTTTGGCATTCCTCAATGCAGTTTTGGTTCCCTCAGCCCATTTTTGGGTCCCTCAGTCCATTTTTGGGTTCCTCAATCCATTTTTGGGTTCCTCAGAACATTTTTGGGTTCCTCAATCCCTTTTTTGGTCCATGAATCCATGTTTTGTTTCTTCAATCTATTTTTTGTTCCCTCAATCCTTCTTTGGATTCCTCAATCTATGTTTTGGTCCCTCAATCCACTTTTGGGTTCTTCAGCCCATTTTTGGGTTCCTCAATCCGTTTTTGGTTTACTGAATCCATTTTTGGGTTCCTCAATCCATTTTTGGGTCCCTTAAGCTATTTTTGAGTTCCGCAGCCCATTTTTCGGTTCCTCAGTCTATTTTGGGGTTCCTCAAACCATTTTTGGTTCCTCAATTCATTTTTGCGTTCCTGAATTCAATTTTTGTGTTCCTCAATTCATTTTTGGGTCCTTCAAAACATTTTTGTTCTCCTCAATCCATTTTTCGGGCCTTCAGCCCATTTTTGAGGTTTTAATACCATGTTTTGCTCCATGAATCCATTTTTTGTTTCTTCAATCTATTTTTTGGTCCCTCAATGCATCTTTGGATTCCTCAATCCATTTTTGGGTTCCTCAGCCCACTTTTGGGTCGCTCAGCCCATTTTTGGGTCGCTCAGCCCATTTTTGGTTTCCTCAGGACATTTTTGTGTTGCTCAATTCATTTTTGGGTTCCTCAATCCAATTTTAGGACCCTCAATCCATTTTTTGGTACCTCAGTCCATTTTTGGGTTCCTCAATCCTTTTTTTGGTCTCTCAATCCATTTTTGGGTTCCTCAATCTTCTTTTGGTCCCTCAATCCATTTTTGGCTTCTTCAGCCCATTTTTAGATTCCTGAATCTATTTTTGGGTTCCTGAATCTTTTTTTTGGTCCCTGAATCCGTTTTCGGGTCCCTCAATCTATTTTTGGGTTCCTCAATCCATTTTTGGGTTCCTCAATCCATTTTTGGTTTCTTCAATCCATTTTTTGGTCCTTCAATCCATTTTTGGGTTCCTCAGAACTTTTTTGGGTTCCTCTATCCATTTTTGGTTTCCTCAACCCTTTTTTGGTTCCCTCAGCCCATTTTTGGTTCCCTCAGCCCATTTTTGTGTTTCTCAGAATATTTTTGGGTTCCTCAAAACATTTTTGGTTTCCTCAATCTATTTTGGCGTTTCTCAATCCATTTTTGCTTCCCTCAGCCCATTTTTGGGTTCCTCAATCCATTTTTAAGTTCCTCAATCCATTTTTTGATTCCTCAATCCATGTTTGGGTCCTTCAATACATTTTTGGTTTCCTCAATCCATTTTTAGGGTCTTCAGCCCATTTTTGGGTTCTTCAATCCATTTTTTGGACCATGAATCCATTTTTTGTTTCTTCAATCTATTTTTTGGTCCCTCAATCCTTCTTTGGGTTCCTCAATCTATGTTTTGATCCCTCAATCCACTTTTGGGTTCTTCAGCCCATTTTTGGGTTCCTCAATCCGTTTTTGGTTTACTGAATCCATTTTTGGGTTACTCAATCCATTTTTGGGTCCCTTAAACTATTTTTGAGTTCCGCAGCCCACTTTTCGGTTCCTCAGTCTATTTTGGGGTTCCTCAAACCATTTTTGGTTCCTCAATTCATTTTTGCGTTCCTGAATTCAGTTTTTGTGTTTCTCAATTCATTTTTGGGTCCTTCAAAACATTTTTGTTCTCCTCAATCCATTTTTCGGGCCTTCAGCCCATTTTTGGGTTTTTAATACCATGTTTTGCTCCATGAATCCATTTTTTTGTTTCTTCAATCTATTTTTTGGTCCCTCAATGCATCTTTGGATTCCTCAATCCTTTTTTGTGTTCCTCAGACCACTTTTGGGTCGCTCAGCCCATTTTTGGGTCGCTCAGCCCCATTTTTGGTTTCCTCAGAACATTTTTGTGTTGCTCAATTAATTTTTGGGTTCCTCAATCCAATTTTTGGACCCTCAATCCATTTTTGGGTTTCTCAATCTTCTTTTGGTCCCTCAATCCATTTTTGGGTTCTTCAGCCCATTTTTGGATTCTTGAGTCTATTTTTGGGTTCCTGAATCTTTTTTTTGGACCCTGAATCCATTTTCGGGTTTCTCAATTTATTTTTGTGTCCCTCAATCTATTTTTGGGTTCCTCAATCCATTTTTGGGTTCCTCAATCCATTTTTGGGTTCTTCAATCCATTTTTTGGTCCTTCAATCCATTTTTGGGTTCCTCAGAACTTTTTTGGGTTCCTCAATCCATTTTTTCGTTCCTGAATGCTTTTTTTGGACCCTCAATCCATTTTTGGGTACCTGACCCAATTTTTGCATTCCTCAACCCTTTTTTGGGTTCCTCAATCCATTTTTGTGTTCCTCAATCCATTTTTTGGACCCTCAATCCATTTTTAGGTCCTCAGCCCTTTTTTTCGGTTCCTCAGCCCATTTTTTAGTTCCTCAATCCATTTTTTAGACCCTCAATCCGTTTTTTGGTCCCCAACCCATTTTTGGGTCCCTGTCCCTTTTTTTAGGTTCCTCAGCCCATTTTTGGGTCCCTCAGTCCATTTTTGGGTTCCTCTATCCATTTTTGGTTCCTCAATTCATTTTTGCGTTCCTGAGTTCAATTTTTGTGTTCCTCAATCCATTTTTGTGTCCTTCAATACATTTCTGGTTTCCTCAATCCATTTTTCGGGACTTCAGCCCATTTTTGGGTTCCTCAGAACATTTTTGGGTTTCTCAGAATATTTCTGGGTTCCTCAGAACATTTTTGGGTTCCTCAATCTATTTTGGATTTCTTCAATCCATTTTTGGTTCCCTCAGCCCATTTTTGGGTCCCTCAGACCATTTTTGGGTTCCTCAGACCACGTTTGGTTTCCTCAGAACATTTTTGGGTTCCTCAATCCATTTTTAAGTTCCTCAATCCATTTTTTGATTCCTCAATCCATTTGTGAGTTCCTCAATCCATTTTTGGCTTCTTTAGCCCATTTTTGGGTTTCTCAACCCATTTTGGGGTTCCTCAATCCATTTTTTGATTCCTCAGTCAATTTTTGAGTTTCTCAATCCATTTTTGGGTTTCTCCACCCATTTCTGGGTTGCTTAATCCGGTTTTTTGTCCCTCAATCCATTTCTTGATACCTCAGCTCATTTTTGGCTCCCTGTATTTTTTGGGGGGTTCCTCAGTCAATTTTGGTGTCCCTCAGCCCATTTTTGAGTTCCTCAATCCATTTGTGGTTCCCTCAGACCATTTTGGGGGTCGCTCATTTTTGGTTTCCTCAGCTCATTTTTGTGTTGCTCAATTCATTTTTTGGTTCCTCAATCCAATTTTTGGACCCTCAATCCATTTTTGGGTAGCTCAGTCCATTTTTTGTTCCTCAGTCCTTTATTGGGTCTCTCAATCCATTTTTGGGTTCCTCAATCCTTTTTTGGGTTCCTCAATCCATTCTTGGGTTCCTCTTTCCATTTTTAGATTCATCAATCTGGTTTTGGGTTCCTCAATCCATTTTTGGTTCCCTCAGCCCATTTTTGTGTTTCTCAGAACATTTTTGGGTTCCTCAATTTATTTTGGCTTTCCTCAATCCATTTTTGGTTCCCTCAGTCCATTTTTGGGTTCCTGAATCGATTTTTTGTTCTCTCAGGATAGTTTTGGTTTCCTCAATCCATTCTTCGATTCCTCAATACATTTTTGAGTTCGTCAATCCATTTTTTTTTTCCTTCAATCCATTTTTGTGTTCCTCAATCCATTTTTTGGTCTCTCAGCCCATTTTTGGGTTCCTCAATCCATTTTTGGGTCCCTCAATCCATTTGGGGATCCTTCAGCACATTTCGGCGTTCCTCAGACCATTTTTGGGTTCCTGAATCTATTTTTGGTCCCTCTATCCTTTTTTGTGGGTTCCCAATCCATTTTTGGGTTCCTCAATCCTTTTTTGGGTTCCTCAATCCATTCTTGGGTTCCTCAGTCCATTTTTAGGTTCATCAATCTTGTTTTGGGTTCCTCAATCCATTTTTGGTTCCCTCAGTCCATTTCTGTGTTTCTCAGAATATTTTTGGGTTCCTCAAAAACATTTTTGGGTTCCTCAATCTATTTTGACATTCCTCAATCCATTTTGGCATTCCTCAATGCAGTTTTGGTTCCCTCAGCCCATTTTTGGGTCCCTCAGTCCATTTTTGGGTTCCTCAATCCATTTTTGGGTTCCTCAGAACATTTTTGGGTTCCTCAATCCCTTTTTTGGTCCATGAATCCATGTTTTGTTTCTTCAATCTATTTTTTGTTCCCTCAATCCTTCTTTGGATTCCTCAATCTATGTTTTGGTCCCTCAATCCACTTTTGGGTTCTTCAGCCCATTTTTGGGTTCCTCAATCCGTTTTTGGTTTACTGAATCCATTTTTGGGTTCCTCAATCCATTTTTGGGTCCCTTAAGCTATTTTTGAGTTCCGCAGCCCATTTTTCGGTTCCTCAGTCTATTTTGGGGTTCCTCAAACCATTTTTGGTTCCTCAATTCATTTTTGCGTTCCTGAATTCAATTTTTGTGTTCCTCAATTCATTTTTGGGTCCTTCAAAACATTTTTGTTCTCCTCAATCCATTTTTCGGGCCTTCAGCCCATTTTTGAGGTTTTAATACCATGTTTTGCTCCATGAATCCATTTTTTGTTTCTTCAATCTATTTTTTGGTCCCTCAATGCATCTTTGGATTCCTCAATCCATTTTTGGGTTCCTCAGCCCACTTTTGGGTCGCTCAGCCCATTTTTGGGTCGCTCAGCCCATTTTTGGTTTCCTCAGGACATTTTTGTGTTGCTCAATTCATTTTTGGGTTCCTCAATCCAATTTTAGGACCCTCAATCCATTTTTTGGTACCTCAGTCCATTTTTGGGTTCCTCAATCCTTTTTTTGGTCTCTCAATCCATTTTTGGGTTCCTCAATCTTCTTTTGGTCCCTCAATCCATTTTTGGCTTCTTCAGCCCATTTTTAGATTCCTGAATCTATTTTTGGGTTCCTGAATCTTTTTTTTGGTCCCTGAATCCGTTTTCGGGTCCCTCAATCTATTTTTGGGTTCCTCAATCCATTTTTGGGTTCCTCAATCCATTTTTGGTTTCTTCAATCCATTTTTTGGTCCTTCAATCCATTTTTGGGTTCCTCAGAACTTTTTTGGGTTACTCTATCCATTTTTGGTTTCCTCAACCCTTTTTTGGTTCCCTCAGCCCATTTTTGGTTCCCTCAGCCCATTTTTGTTTTTCTCAGAATATTTTTGGGTTCCTCAAAACATTTTTGGTTTCCTCAATCTATTTTGGCGTTTCTCAATCCATTTTTGCTTCCCTCAGCCCATTTTTGGGTTCCTCAATCCATTTTTAAGTTCCTCAATCCATTTTTTGATTCCTCAATCCATGTTTGGGTCCTTCAATACATTTTTGGTTTCCTCAATCCATTTTTAGGGTCTTCAGCCCATTTTTGGGTTCTTCAATCCATTTTTTGGACCATGAATCCATTTTTTGTTTCTTCAATCTATTTTTTGGTCCCTCAATCCTTCTTTGGGTTCCTCAATCTATGTTTTGATCCCTCAATCCACTTTTGGGTTCTTCAGCCCATTTTTGGGTTCCTCAATCCGTTTTTGGTTTACTGAATCCATTTTTGGGTTACTCAATCCATTTTTGGGTCCCTTAAACTATTTTTGAGTTCCGCAGCCCACTTTTCGGTTCCTCAGTCTATTTTGGGGTTCCTCAAACCATTTTTGGTTCCTCAATTCATTTTTGCGTTCCTGAATTCAGTTTTTGTGTTTCTCAATTCATTTTTGGGTCCTTCAAAACATTTTTGTTCTCCTCAATCCATTTTTCGGGCCTTCAGCCCATTTTTGGGTTTTTAATACCATGTTTTGCTCCATGAATCCATTTTTTTGTTTCTTCAATCTATTTTTTGGTCCCTCAATGCATCTTTGGATTCCTCAATCCATTTTTGTGTTCCTCAGACCACTTTTGGGTCGCTCAGCCCATTTTTGGGTCGCTCAGCCCATTTTTGGTTTCCTCAGAACATTTTTGTGTTGCTCAATTAATTTTTGGGTTCCTCAATCCAATTTTTGGACCCTCAATCCATTTTTGGGTTTCTCAATCTTCTTTTGGTCCCTCAATCCATTTTTGGGTTCTTCAGCCCATTTTTGGATTCTTGAGTCTATTTTTGGGTTCCTGAATCTTTTTTTTGGACCCTGAATCCATTTTCGGGTTTCTCAATTTATTTTTGTGTCCCTCAATCTATTTTTGGGTTCCTCAATCCATTTTTGGGTTCCTCAATCCATTTTTGGGTTCTTCAATCCATTTTTTGGTCCTTCAATCCATTTTTGGGTTCCTCAGAACTTTTTTGGGTTCCTCAATCCATTTTTTCGTTCCTGAATGCTTTTTTTGGACCCTCAATCCATTTTTGGGTACCTGACCCAATTTTTGCATTCCTCAACCCTTTTTTGGGTTCCTCAATCCATTTTTGTGTTCCTCAATCCATTTTTTGGACCCTCAATCCATTTTTAGGTCCTCAGCCCTTTTTTTCGGTTCCTCAGCCCATTTTTTAGTTCCTCAATCCATTTTTTAGACCCTCAATCCGTTTTTTGGTCTCCAACCCATTTTTGGGTCCCTGTCCCTTTTTTTAGGTTCCTCAGCCCATTTTTGGGTCCCTCAGTCCATTTTTGGGTTCCTCTATCCATTTTTGGTTCCTCAATTCATTTTTGCGTTCCTGAGTTCAATTTTTGTGTTCCTCAATCCATTTTTGTGTCCTTCAATACATTTCTGGTTTCCTCAATCCATTTTTCGGGACTTCAGCCCATTTTTGGGTTCCTGAGAACATTTTTGGGTTTCTCAGAATATTTCTGGGTTCCTCAGAACATTTTTGGGTTCCTCAATCTATTTTGGATTTCTTCAATCCATTTTTGGTTCCCTCAGCCCATTTTTGGGTCCCTCAGACCATTTTTGGGTTCCTCAGACCACGTTTGGTTTCCTCAGAACATTTTTGGGTTCCTCAATCCATTTTTAAGTTCCTCAATCCATTTTTTGATTCCTCAATCCATTTGTGAGTTCCTCAATCCATTTTTGGCTTCTTTAGCCCATTTTTGGGTTTCTCAACCCATTTTGGGGTTCCTCAATCCATTTTTTGATTCCTCAGTCAATTTTTGAGTTTCTCAATCCATTTTTGGGTTTCTCCAACCCATTTCTGGGTTGCTTAATCCGGTTTTTTGTCCCTCAATCCATTTCTTGATACCTCAGCTCATTTTTGGCTCCCTGTATTTTTTGGGGGGTTTCCTCAGTCAATTTTGGTGTCCCTCAGCCCATTTTTGAGTTCCTCAATCCATTTTTGGTTCCCTCAGACCATTTTGGGGGTCGCTCATTTTTGGTTTCCTCAGCTCATTTTTGTGTTGCTCAATTCATTTTTTGGTTCCTCAATCCAATTTTTGGACCCTCAATCCATTTTTGGGTAGCTCAGTCCATTTTTTGTTCCTCAGTCCCTTTATTGGGTCTCTCAATCCATTTTTGGGTTCCTCAATCCTTTTTTGGGTTCCTCAATCCATTCTTGGGTTCCTCTTTCCATTTTTAGATTCATCAATCTGGTTTTGGGTTCCTCAATCCATTTTTGGTTCCCTCAGCTTTTTGTGTTTCTCAGAACATTTTTGGGTTCCTCAATTTATTTTGGCTTTCCTCAATCCATTTTTGATTCCCTCAGTCCATTTTTGGGTTCCTGAATCGATTTTTTGTTCTCTCAGGATAGTTTTGGTTTCCTCAATCCATTCTTCGATTCCTCAATACATTTTTGAGTTCCTCAATCCATTTTTTTTTTCCTTCAATCCATTTTTGGGTTCCTCAATCCATTTTTTGGTCTCTCAGCCCATTTTTGGGTTCCTCAATCCATTTTTGGGTCCCTCAATCCATTTGGGGATCCTTCAGCACATTTCGGCGTTCCTCAGACCATTTTTGGGTTCCTGAATCTATTTTTGGTCCCTCTATCCTTTTTTGTGGGTTCCCAATCCATTTTTGGGTTCCTCAATCCTTTTTTGGGTTCCTCAATCCATTCTTGGGCTCCTCTTTCCATTTTTAGATTCATCAATCCATTTTTGGGTTCCTCAATCCATTTTTGCTTCCCTCAGCCCATTTTTGGGTTCCTCAATCCATTTTTAAGTTCCTCAATCCATTTTTTGATTCCTCAATCCATGTTTGGGTCCTTCAATACATTTTTGGTTTCCTCAATCCATTTTTAGGGACTTCAGCCCATTTTTGGGTTCTTCAATCCATTTTTTGGACCATGAATCCATTTTTTGTTTCTTCAATCTATTTTTTGGTCCCTCAATCCTTCTTTGGGTTCCTCAATCTATGTTTTGGTCCCTCAATCCACTTTTGGGTTCTTCAGCCCATTTTTGGGTTCCTCAATCCGTTTTTGGTTTACTGAATCCATTTTTGGGTTCCTCAATCCATTTTTGGGTCCCTTAAGCTATTTTTGAGTTCCGCAGCCCATTTTTCGGTTCCTCAGTCTATTTTGGGGTTCCTCAAACCATTTTTGGTTCCTCAATTCATTTTTGCGTTCCTGAATTCAATTTTTGTGTTCCTCAATTCATTTTTGGGTCCTTCAAAACATTTTTGTTCTCCTCAATCCATTTTTCGGGCCTTCAGCCCATTTTTGAGGTTTTAATACCATGTTTTGCTCCATGAATCCATTTTTTGTTTCTTCAATCTATTTTTTGGTCCCTCAATGCATCTTTGGATTCCTCAATCCATTTTTGTGTTCCTCAGCCCACTTTTGGGTCGCTCAGCCCATTTTTGGGTCGCTCAGCCCATTTTTGGTTTCCTCAGGACATTTTTGTTTTGCTCAATTCATTTTTGGGTTCCTCAATCCAATTTTAGGACCCTCAATCCATTTTTTGGTACCTCAGTCCATTTTTGGGTTCCTAAATCCTTTTTTTGGTCTCTCAATCCCTTTTGGGTTCCTCAATCTTCTTTTGGTCCCTCAATCCATTTTTGGCTTCTTCAGCCCATTTTTAGATTCCTGAATCTATTTTTGGGTTCCTGAACCTTTTTTTTGGTCCCTGAATCCGTTTTCGCGTCCCTCAATCTATTTTTGGGTTCCTCAATCCATTTTTGGGTTCCTCAATCCATTTTTGGTTTCCTCAATCCATTTTTTGGTCCTTCAATCCATTTTTGGGTTCCTCAGAACTTTTTTGGTTTCCTCTATCCATTTTTGGGTTCCTCAACCCTTTTTTGGTTCCCTCAGCCCATTTTTGGTTCCCTCAGCCCATTTTTGTGTTTCTCAGAATATTTTTGGGTTCCTCAAAACATTTTTGGTTTCCTCAATCTATTTTGGCGTTCCTCAATCCATTTTTGCTTCCCTCAGCCCATTTTTGGGTTCCTCAATCCATTTTTAAGTTCCTCAATCCATTTTTTGATTCCTCAATCCATGTTTGGGTCCTTCAATACATTTTTGGTTTCCTCAATCCATTTTTAGGGACTTCAGCCCATTTTTGGGTTCTTCAATCCATTTTTTGGACCATGAATCCATTTTTTGTTTCTTCAATCTATTTTTTGGTCCCTCAATCCTTCTTTGGGTTCCTCAATCTATGTTTTGATCCCTCAATCCACTTTTGGGTTCTTCAGCACATTTTTGGGTTCCTCAATCCGTTTTTGGTTTACTGAATCCATTTTTGGGTTCCTCAATCCATTTTTGGGTCCCTTAAACTATTTTTGAGTTCCGCAGCCCACTTTTCGGTTCCTCAGTCTATTTTGGGGTTCCTCAAACCATTTTTGGGTCCTCGATTCATTTTTGCGTTCCTGAATTCAGTTTTTGTGTTTCTCAATTCATTTTTGGGTCCTTCAAAACATTTTTGTTCTCCTCAATCCATTTTTCGGGCCTTCAGCCCATTTTTGGGTTTTTAATACCATGTTTTGCTCCATGAATCCATTTTTTTGTTTCTTCAATCTATTTTTTGGTCCCTCAATGCATCTTTGGATTCCTCAATCCATTTTTGGGTTCCTCAGACCACTTTTGGGTCGCTCAGCCCATTTTTGGGTTGCTCAGCCGATTTTTCGTTTCCTCAGAACATTTTTGTGTTGCTCAATTAATTTTTGGGTTCCTCAATCCAATTTTTGGACCCTCAATCCATTTTTGGGTTTCTCAATCTTCTTTTGGTCCCTCAATCCATTTTTGGGTTCTTCAGCCCATTTTTGGATTCTTGAGTCTATTTTTGGGTTCCTGAATCTTTTTTTTGGACCCTGAATCCATTTTCGGGTTTCTCAATTTATTTTTGTGTCCCTCAATCTATTTTTGGGTTCCTCAATCCATTTTTGGGTTCTTCAATCCATTTTTTGGTCCTTCAATCCATTTTTTCGTTCCTGAATGCTTTTTTTGGACCCTCAATCCATTTTTGGGTACCTGACCCAATTTTTGCATTCCTCAACCCTTTTTTGGGTTCCTCAATCCATTTTTGTGTTCCTCAATCCATTTTTTGGACCCGCAACCCATTTTTTGGACCCTCAATCCATTTTTAGGTCCTCAGCCCTTTTTTTCGGTTCCTCAGCCCATTTTTTAGTTCCTCGATCCATTTTTTGATTCCTCAATCCACTTTTTAGACCCTCAATCCGTTTTTTGGTCCCCAACCCATTTTTGGGTCCCTATCCCTTTTTTTAGGTTCCTCAGCCCATTTTTGGGTCCCTCAGTCCATTTTTGGGTTCCTCTATCCATTTTTGGTCCCTCAATTCATTTTTGCGTTCCTGAGTTCAATTTTTGTGTTCCTCAATCCATTTTTGTGTCCTTCAATACATTTCTGGTTTCCTCAATCCATTTTTCGGGACTTCAGCCCATTTTTGGGTTCCTCAGAACATTTTTGGGTTTCTCAGAATATTTCTGGGTTCCTCAGAACATTTTTGGGTTCCTCAATCTATTTTAGATTTCTTCAATCCATTTTTGGTTCCCTCAGCCCATTTTTGGTCCCTCAGACCATTTTTGGGTTCCTCAGACCACGTTTGGTTTCCTCAGAACATTTTTGGGTTCCTCAATCCATTTTTAAGTTCCTCAATCCATTTTTTGATTCCTCAATCCATTTGTGAGTTCCTCAATCCATTTTTGGCTTCTTTAGCCCATTTTGGGTTTCTCAACCCATTTTGGGTTTCCTCAATCCATTTTTGATTCTCAGTCAATTTTTGAGTTTCTCAATCCATTTTTGGGTTTCTCCACCCATTTCTGGGTTGCTTAATCCGGTTTTTTGTCCCTCAATCCATTTCTTGATACCTCAGCTCATTTTTGGCTCCCTGTATTTTTTGGGGGGTTCCTCAGTCAATTTTGGTGTCCCTCAGCCCATTTTTGAGTTCCTCAATCCATTTTTGGTTCCCTCCGACCATTTTGGGGGTCGCTCATTTTTGGTTTCCTCAGCTCATTTTTGTGTTGCTCAATTCATTTTTTGGTTCCTCAATCCAATTTTTGGACCCTCAATCCATTTTTGGGTAGCTCAGTCCATTTTTTACTTCCTCAGTCCTTTATTGGGTCTCTCAATCCATTTTTGGGTTCCTCAATCCTTTTTTGGGTTCCTCAATCCATTCTTGGGCTCCTCTTTCCATTTTTAGATTCATCAATCCATTTTTGGGTTCCTCAATCCATTTTTGGTTCCCTCAGCCCATTTTTGGTTCCCTCAGCCCATTTTTGTGTTTCTCAGAATATTTTTGGGTTCCTCAAAACATTTTTGGTTTCCTCAATCTATTTTGGCGTTCCTCAATCCATTTTTGCTTCCCTCAGCCCATTTTTGGGTTCCTCAATCCATTTTTAAGTTCCTCAATCCATTTTTTGATTCCTCAATCCATGTTTGGGTCCTTCAATACATTTTTGGTTTCCTCAATCCATTTTTAGGGACTTCAGCCCATTTTTGGGTTCTTCAATCCATTTTTTGGACCATGAATCCATTTTTTGTTTCTTCAATCTATTTTTTGGTCCCTCAATCCTTCTTTGGGTTCCTCAATCTATGTTTTGGTCCCTCAATCCACTTTTGGGTTCTTCAGCCCATTTTTGGGTTCCTCAATCCGTTTTTGGTTTACTGAATCCATTTTTGGGTTCCTCAATCCATTTTTGGGTCCCTTAAACTATTTTTGAGTTCCGCAGCCCACTTTTCGGTTCCTCAGTCTATTTTGGGTTTCCTCAAACCATTTTTGGTTCCTCGATTCATTTTTGCATTCCTGAATTCAGTTTTTGTGTTTCTCAATTCATTTTTGGGTCCTTCAAAACATTTTTGTTCTCCTCAATCCATTTTTCGGGCCTTCAGCCCATTTTTGGGTTTTTAATACCATGTTTTGCTCCATGAATCCATTTTTTTGTTTCTTCAATCTATTTTTTGGTCCCTCAATGCATCTTTGGATTCCTCAATCCATTTTTGGGTTCCTCAGACCACTTTTGGGTCGCTCAGCCCATTTTTGGGTCGCTCAGCCCATTTTTGGTTTCCTCAGAACATTTTTGTGTTGCTCAATTAATTTTTGGGTTCCTCAATCCAATTTTTGGACCCTCAATCCATTTTTGGGTTTCTCAATCTTCTTTTGGTCCCTCAATCCATTTTTGGGTTCTTCAGCCCATATTTGGATTCTTGAGTCTATTTTTGGGTTCCTGAATCTTTTTTTTGGACCCTGAATCCATTTTCGGGTTTCTCAATTTATTTTTGTGTCCCTCAATCTATTTTTGGGCTCCTCAATCCATTTTTGGGTTCCTCAATCCATTTTTGGGTTCTTCAATCCATTTTTTGGTCCTTCAATCCATTTTTGGGTTCCTCAGAACTTTTTTGGGTTCCTCAATCCATTTTTTCGTTCCTGAATCCTTTTTTTGGACCCTCAATCCATTTTTGGGTACCTGACCCAATTTTTGCATTCCTCAACCCTTTTTTGGGTTCCTCAATCCATTTTTGTGTTCCTCAATCCATTTTTTGGACCCTCAATCCATTTTTAGGTCCTCAGCCCTTTTTTTCGGTTCCTCAGCCCATTTTTTAGTTCCTCGATCCATTTTTTGATTCCTCAATCCATTTTTTAGACCCTCAATCCGTTTTTTGGTCCCCAACCCATTTTTGGGTCCCTATCCCTTTTTTTAGGTTCCTCAGCCCATTTTTGGGTCCCTCAGTCCATTTTTGGGTTCCTCTATCCATTTTTGGTTCCTCAATTCATTTTTGCGTTCCTGAGTTCAATTTTTGTGTTCCTCAGAACATTTTTGGGTTTCTCAGAATATTTCTGGGTTCCTCAGAACATTTTTGGGTTCCTCAATCTATTTTGGATTTCTTCAATCCATTTTTGGTTCCCTCAGCCCATTTTTGGGTCCCTCAGACCATTTTTGGGTTCCTCAGACCACGTTTGGTTTCCTCAGAACATTTTTGGGTTCCTCAATCCATTTTTAAGTTCCTCAATCCATTTTTTGATTCCTCAATCCATTTGTGAGTTCCTCAATCCATTTTTGGCTTCTTTAGCCCATTTTTGGTTTCTCAACCCATTTTGGGGTTCCTCAATCCATTTTTTGATTCCTCAGTCAATTTTTGAGTTTCTCAATCCATTTTTGGTTTTCTCCACCCATTTCTGGGTTGCTTAATCCGGTTTTTTGTCCCTCAATCCATTTCTTGATACCTCAGCTCATTTTTGGCTCCCTGTATTTTTTGGGGGGTTCCTCAGTCAATTTTGGTGTCCCTCAGCCCATTTTTGAGTTCCTCAATCCATTTTTGGTTCCCTCCGACCATTTTGGGGGTCGCTCATTTTTGGTTTCCTCAGCTCATTTTTGTGTTGCTCAATTCATTTTTTGGTTCCTCAATCCAATTTTTGGACCCTCAATCCATTTTTGGGTAGCTCAGTCCATTTTTTATGTTCCTCAGTCCTTTATTGGGTCTCTCAATCCATTTTTGGGTTCCTCAATCCTTTTTTGGGTTCCTCAATCCATTCTTGGGTTCCTCTTTCCATTTTTAGATTCATCAATCTGGTTTTGGGTTCCTCAATCCATTTTTGGTTCCCTCAGCCCATTTTTGTGTTTCTCAGAACATTTTTGGGTTCCTCAATTTATTTTGGCTTTCCTCAATCCATTTTTGATTCCCTCAGTCCATTTTTGGGTTCCTGAATCGATTTTTTGTTCTCTCAGGATAGTTTTGGTTTCCTCAATCCATTCTTCGATTCCTCAATATATTTTTGAGTTCCTCAATCCATTTTTTTTCCTTCAATCCATTTTTGGGTTCCTCAATCCATTTTTTGGTCTCTCAGCCCATTTTTGGGTTCCTCAATCCATTTTTGGGTCCCTCAATCCATTTGGGGATCCTTCAGCACATTTCGGCGTTCCTCAGACCATTTTTGGGTTCCTGAATCTATTTTTGGTCCCTCTATCCTTTTTTGTGGGTTCCCAATCCATTTTTGGGTTCCTCAATCCTTTTTTGGTTTCCTCAATCCATTCTTGGGATCCTCGGTCCATTTTTAGGTTCATCAATCTTGTTTTGGGTTCCTCAATCCATTCTTGGTTCCCTCAGTCCGTTTCTGTGTTTCTCAGAATATTTTTGGGTTCCTCAAAACATTTTTGGGTTCCTCAATCTATTTTGACATTCCTCAATGCAGTTTTGCTTCCCTCAGCCCATTTTTGGGTTTCTCAGTCCATTTTTGGGTTCCTCAATCCATTTTTGGGTTCCTCAGAACATTTTTGGGTTCCTCAATCCCTTTTTTGGTCCATGAATCCATGTTTTGTTTCTTCAATCTATTTTTTGGTCCCTCAATCCTTCTTTGGGTTCCTCAATCTATGTTTTGGTCCCTCAATACACTTTTGGGTTCTTCAGCCCATTTTTGGGTTCCTCAATCCGTTTTTGGTTTACTGAATCCATTTTTGGGTTCCTCAATCCATTTTTGGGTCCCTTAAGCTATTTTTGAGTTCCGCAGCCCATTTTTCGGTTCCTCAGTCTATTTTGGGGTTCCTCAAACCATTTTTGGTTCCTCAATTCATTTTTGCGTTCCTGAATTCAATTTTTGTGTTCCTCAATTCATTTTTGGGTCCTTCAAAAATTTTTGTTCTCCTCAATCCATTTTTCGGGCCTTCAGCCCATTTTTGAGGTTTTAATACCATGTTTTGCTCCATGAATCCATTTTTTGTTTCTTCAATCTATTTTTTGGTCCCTCAATGCATCTTTGGATTCCTCAATCCATTTTTGTGTTCCTCAGCCCACTTTTGGGTCGCTCAGCCCATTTTTGGGTCGCTCAGCCCATTTTTGGTTTCCTCAGGACATTTTTGTTTTGCTCAATTCATTTTTGGGTTCCTCAATCCAATTTTAGGACCCTCAATCCATTTTTTGGTACCTCAGTCCATTTTTGGGTTCCTCAATCCTTTTTTTGGTCTCTCAATCCCTTTTGGGTTCCTCAATCTTCTTTTGGTCCCTCAATCCATTTTTGGCTTCTTCAGCCCATTTTTAGATTCCTGAATCTATTTTTGGGTTCCTGAATCTTTTTTTTGGTCCCTGAATC
Source organism: Dromococcyx pavoninus (assembly GCA_033558185.1). Taxonomy (NCBI): domain Eukaryota; kingdom Metazoa; phylum Chordata; class Aves; order Cuculiformes; family Neomorphidae; genus Dromococcyx; species Dromococcyx pavoninus. The sequence goes on along the minus strand of JAUMJL010002080.1, from coordinate 77,492 downwards.
CGTTTTCGGGTCCCTCAATCTATTTTTGGGTTCCTCAATCCATTTTTGGGTTCCTCAATCCATTTTTGGTTTCCTCAATCCATTTTTTGGTCCTTCAATCCATTTTTGGGTTCCTCAGAACTTTTTTGGTTTCCTCTATCCATTTTTGGGTTCCTCAACCCTTTTTTGGTTCCCTCAGCCCATTTTTGGTTCCCTCAGCCCATTTTTGTGTTTCTCAGAATATTTTTGGGTTCCTCAAAACATTTTTGGTTTCCTCAATCTATTTTGGCGTTCCTCAATCCATTTTTGCTTCCCTCAGCCCATTTTTGGGTTCCTCAATCCATTTTTAAGTTCCTCAATCCATTTTTTGATTCCTCAATCCATGTTTGGGTCCTTCAATACATTTTTGGTTTCCTCAATCCATTTTTAGGGACTTCAGCCCATTTTTGGGTTCTTCAATCCATTTTTTGGACCATGAATCCATTTTTTGTTTCTTCAATCTATTTTTTGGTCCCTCAATCCTTCTTTGGGTTCCTCAATCTATGTTTTGATCCCTCAATCCACTTTTGGGTTCTTCAGCCCATTTTTGGGTTCCTCAATCCGTTTTTGGTTTACTGAATCCATTTTTGGGTTCCTCAATCCATTTTTGGGTCCCTTAAACTATTTTTGAGTTCCGCAGCCCACTTTTCGGTTCCTCAGTCTATTTTGGGGTTCCTCAAACCATTTTTGGTTCCTCGATTCATTTTTGCGTTCCTGAATTCAGTTTTTGTGTTTCTCAATTCATTTTTGGGTCCTTCAAAACATTTTTGTTCTCCTCAATCCATTTTTCGGGCCTTCAGCCCATTTTTGGGTTTTTAATACCATGTTTTGCTCCATGAATCCATTTTTTTGTTTCTTCAATCTATTTTTTGGTCCCTCAATGCATCTTTGGATTCCTCAATCCATTTTTGGGTTCCTCAGACCACTTTTGGGTCGCTCAGCCCATTTTTGGGTTGCTCAGCCGATTTTTCGTTTCCTCAGAACATTTTTGTGTTGCTCAATTAATTTTTGGGTTCCTCAATCCAATTTTTGGACCCTCAATCCATTTTTGGGTTTCTCAATCTTCTTTTGGTCCCTCAATCCATTTTTGGGTTCTTCAGCCCATTTTTGGATTCTTGAGTCTATTTTTGGGTTCCTGAATCTTTTTTTTGGACCCTGAATCCATTTCGGGTTTCTCAATTTATTTTGTGTCCCTCAATCTATTTTTGGGTTCCTCAATCCATTTTTGGGTTCTTCAATCCATTTTTGGTCCTTCAATCCATTTTTTCGTTCCTGAGTGCTTTTTTGGGACCCTCAATCCATTTTTGGGTACCTGACCCAATTTTTGCATTCCTCAACAACCCTTTTTTGGGTTCCTCAATCCATTTTTGTGTTCCTCAATCCATTTTTTGGACCCGCAACCCATTTTTTGGACCCTCAATCCATTTTTAGGTCCTCAGCCCTTTTTTTCGGTTCCTCAGCCCATTTTTTAGTTCCTCGATCCATTTTTTGATTCCTCAATCCACTTTTTAGACCCTCAATCCGTTTTTTGGTCCCCAACCCATTTTTGGGTCCCTATCCCTTTTTTTAGGTTCCTCAGCCCATTTTTGGGTCCCTCAGTCCATTTTTGGGTTCCTCTATCCATTTTTGGTCCCTCAATTCATTTTTGCGTTCCTGAGTTCAATTTTTGTGTTCCTCAATCCATTTTTGTGTCCTTCAATACATTTCTGGTTTCCTCAATCCATTTTTCGGGACTTCAGCCCATTTTTGGGTTCCTCAGAACATTTTTGGGTTTCTCAGAATATTTCTGGGTTCCTCAGAACATTTTTGGATTCCTCAATCTATTTTGGATTTCTTCAATCCATTTTTGGTTCCCTCAGCCCATTTTTGGTCCCTCAGACCATTTTTGGGTTCCTCAGACCACGTTTGGTTTCCTCAGAACATTTTTGGGTTCCTCAATCCATTTTTAAGTTCCTCAATCCATTTTTTGATTCCTCAATCCATTTGTGAGTTCCTCAATCCATTTTTGGCTTCTTTAGCCCATTTTTGGGTTTCTCAACCCATTTTGGGGTTCCTCAATCCATTTTTTGATTCCTCAGTCAATTTTTGAGTTTCTCAATCCATTTTTGGTTTTCTCCACCCATTTCTGGGTTGCTTAATCCGGTTTTTTGTCCCTCAATCCATTTCTTGATACCTCAGCTCATTTTTGGCTCCATGTATTTTTTGGGGGGTTCCTCAGTCAATTTTGGTGTCCCTCAGCCCGTTTTTGAGTTCCTCAATCCATTTTTGGTTCCCTCCGACCATTTTGGGGGTCGCTCATTTTTGGTTTCCTCAGCTCATTTTTGTGTTGCTCAATTCATTTTTTGGTTCCTCAATCCAATTTTTGGACCCTCAATCCATTTTTGGGTAGCTCAGTCCATTTTTTACTTCCTCAGTCCTTTATTGGGTCTCTCAATCCATTTTTGGGTTCCTCAATCCTTTCTTGGGTTCCTCAATCCATTCTTGGTTTCCTCTTTCCATTTTTATATTCATCAATCTGGTTTTGGGTTCCTCAATCCATTTTTGGTTCCCTCAGCCCATTTTTGGTTCCCTCAGCCCATTTTTGTGTTTCTCAGAATATTTTTGGGTTCCTCAAAACATTTTTGGTTTCCTCAATCTATTTTGGCGTTCCTCAATCCATTTTTGCTTCCCTCAGCCCATTTTTGGGTTCCTCAATCCATTTTTAAGTTCCTCAATCCATTTTTTGATTCCTCAATCCATGTTTGGGTCCTTCAATACATTTTTGGTTTCCTCAATCCATTTTTAGGGACTTCAGCCCATTTTTGGGTTCTTCAATCCATTTTTTGGACCATGAATCCATTTTTTGTTTCTTCAATCTATTTTTTGGTCCCTCAATCCTTCTTTGGGTTCCTCAATCTATGTTTTGGTCCCTCAATCCACTTTTGGGTTCTTCAGCCCATTTTTGGGTTCCTCAATCCGTTTTTGGTTTACTGAATCCATTTTTGGGTTCCTCAATCCATTTTTGGGTCCCTTAAACTATTTTTGAGTTCCGCAGCCCACTTTTCGGTTCCTCAGTCTATTTTGGGTTTCCTCAAACCATTTTTGGTTCCTCGATTCATTTTTGCATTCCTGAATTCAGTTTTTGTGTTTCTCAATTCATTTTTGGGTCCTTCAAAACATTTTTCTTCTCCTGAATCCATTTTTCGGGCCTTCAGCCCATTTTGGGGGTTTTAATACCATGTTTTGCTCCATGAATCCATTTTTTTGTTTCTTCAATCTATTTTTTGGTCCCTCAATGCATCTTTGGATTCCTCAATCCATTTTTGGGTTCCTCAGACCACTTTTGGGTCGCTCAGCCCATTTTTGGGTCGCTCAGCCCATTTTTGGTTTCCTCAGAACATTTTTGTGTTGCTCAATTAATTTTTGGGTTCCTCAATCCAATTTTTGGACCCTCAATCCATTTTTGGGTTTCTCAATCTTCTTTTGGTCCCTCAATCCATTTTTGGGTTCTTCAGCCCATATTTGGATTCTTGAGTCTATTTTTGGGTTCCTGAATCTTTTTTTTGGACCCTGAATCCATTTTCGGGTTTCTCAATTTATTTTTGTGTCCCTCAATCTATTTTTGGGCTCCTCAATCCATTTTTGGGTTCCTCAATCCATTTTTGGGTTCTTCAATCCATTTTTTGGTCCTTCAATCCATTTTTGGGTTCCTCAGAACTTTTTTGGGTTCCTCAATCCATTTTTTCGTTCCTGAATGCTTTTTTTGGACCCTCAATCCATTTTTGGGTACCTGACCCAATTTTTGCATTCCTCAACCCTTTTTTGGGTTCCTCAATCCATTTTTGTGTTCCTCAATCCATTTTTTGGACCCTCAATCCATTTTTAGGTCCTCAGCCCTTTTTTTCGGTTCCTCAGCCCATTTTTTAGTTCCTCGATCCATTTTTTGATTCCTCAATCCATTTTTTAGACCCTCAATCCGTTTTTTGGTCCCCAACCCATTTTTGGGTCCCTATCCCTTTTTTTAGGTTCCTCAGCCCATTTTTGGGTCCCTCAGTCCATTTTTGGGTTCCTCTATCCATTTTTGGTTCCTCAATTCATTTTTGCGTTCCTGAGTTCAATTTTTGTGTTCCTCAGAACATTTTTGGGTTTCTCAGAATATTTCTCGGTTCCTCAGAACATTTTTGGGTTCCTCAATCTATTTTGGATTTCTTCAATCCATTTTTGCTTCCCTCAGCCCATTTTTGGGTTCCTCAATCCATTTTTAAGTTCCTCAATCCATTTTTTGATTCCTCAATCCATGTTTGGGTCCTTCAATACATTTTTGGTTTCCTCAATCCATTTTTAGGGACTTCAGCCCATTTTTGGGTTCTTCAATCCATTTTTTGGACCATGAATCCATTTTTTGTTTCTTCAATCTATTTTTTGGTCCCTCAATCCTTCTTTGGGTTCCTCAATCTATGTTTTGATCCCTCAATCCACTTTTGGGTTCTTCAGCCCATTTTTGGGTTCCTCAATCCGTTTTTGGTTTACTGAATCCATTTTTGGGTTCCTCAATCCATTTTTGGGTCCCTTAAACTATTTTTGAGTTCCGCAGCCCACTTTTCGGTTCCTCAGTCTATTTTGGGGTTCCTCAAACCATTTTTGGTTCCTCGATTCATTTTTGCGTTCCTGAATTCAGTTTTTGTGTTTCTCAATTAATTTTTGGGTCCTTCAAAACATTTTTGTTCTCCTCAATCCATTTTTCGGGCCTTCAGCCCATTTTTGGGTTTTTAATACCATGTTTTGCTCCATGAATCCATTTTTTTGTTTCTTCAATCTATTTTTTGGTCCCTCAATGCATCTTTGGATTCCTCAATCCATTTTTGGGTTCCTCAGACCACTTTTGGGTCGCTCAGCCCATTTTTGGGTTGCTCAGCCGATTTTTCGTTTCCTCAGAACATTTTTGTGTTGCTCAATTAATTTTTGGGTTCCTCAATCCAATTTTTGGACCCTCAATCCATTTTTGGGTTTCTCAATCTTCTTTTGGTCCCTCAATCCATTTTTGGGTTCTTCAGCCCATTTTTGGATTCTTGAGTCTATTTTTGGGTTCCTGAATCTTTTTTTTGGACCCTGAATCCATTTTCGGGTTTCTCAATTTATTTTTGTGTCCCTCAATCTATTTTTGGGTTCCTCAATCCATTTTTGGGTTCTTCAATCCATTTTTTGGTCCTTCAATCCATTTTTTCGTTCCTGAGTGCTTTTTTGGGACCCTCAATCCATTTTTGGGTACCTGACCCAATTTTTGCATTCCTCAACCCTTTTTTGGGTTCCTCAATCCATTTTTGTGTTCCTCAATCCATTTTTTGGACCCGCAACCCATTTTTTGGACCCTCAATCCATTTTTAGGTCCTCAGCCCTTTTTTTCGGTTCCTCAGCCCATTTTTTAGTTCCTCGATCCATTTTTTGATTCCTCAATCCACTTTTTAGACCCTCAATCCGTTTTTTGGTCCCCAACCCATTTTTGGGTCCCTATCCCTTTTTTTAGGTTCCTCAGCCCATTTTTGGGTCCCTCAGTCCATTTTTGGGTTCCTCTATCCATTTTTGGTCCCTCAATTCATTTTTGCGTTCCTGAGTTCAATTTTTGTGTTCCTCAATCCATTTTTGTGTCCTTCAATACATTTCTGGTTTCCTCAATCCATTTTTCGGGACTTCAGCCCATTTTTGGGTTCCTCAGAACATTTTTGGGTTTCTCAGAATATTTCTGGGTTCCTCAGAACATTTTTGGATTCCTCAATCTATTTTGGATTTCTTCAATCCATTTTTGGTTCCCTCAGCCCATTTTTGGTCCCTCAGACCATTTTTGGGTTCCTCAGACCACGTTTGGTTTCCTCAGAACATTTTTGGGTTCCTCAATCCATTTTTAAGTTCCTCAATCCATTTTTTGATTCCTCAATCCATTTGTGAGTTCCTCAATCCATTTTTGGCTTCTTTAGCCCATTTTTGGGTTTCTCAACCCATTTTGGGGTTCCTCAATCCATTTTTTGATTCCTCAGTCAATTTTTGAGTTTCTCAATCCATTTTTGGTTTTCTCCACCCATTTCTGGGTTGCTTAATCCGGTTTTTTTGTCCCTCAATCCATTTCTTGATACCTCAGCTCATTTTTGGCTCCATGTATTTTTTGGGGGGTTCCTCAGTCAATTTTGGTGTCCCTCAGCCCGTTTTTGAGTTCCTCAATCCATTTTTGGTTCCCTCCGACCATTTTGGGGGTCGCTCATTTTTGGTTTCCTCAGCTCATTTTTGTGTTGCTCAATTCATTTTTTGGTTCCTCAATCCAATTTTTGGACCCTCAATCCATTTTTGGGTAGCTCAGTCCATTTTTTACTTCCTCAGTCCTTTATTGGGTCTCTCAATCCATTTTTTGGGTTCCTCAATCCTTTCTTGGGTTCCTCAATCCATTCTTGGTTTCCTCTTTCCATTTTTTATATTCATCAATCTGGTTTTGGGTTCCTCAATCCATTTTTGGTTCCCTCAGCCCATTTTTGGTTCCCTCAGCCCATTTTTGTGTTTCTCAGAATATTTTTGGGTTCCTCAAAACATTTTTGGTTTCCTCAATCTATTTTGGCGTTCCTCAATCCATTTTTGCTTCCCTCAGCCCCATTTTTGGGTTCCTCAATCCATTTTTAAGTTCCTCAATCCATTTTTTGATTCCTCAATCCATGTTTGGGTCCTTCAATACATTTTTGGTTTCCTCAATCCATTTTTAGGGACTTCAGCCCATTTTTGGGTTCTTCAATCCATTTTTTGGACCATGAATCCATTTTTTGTTTCTTCAATCTATTTTTTGGTCCCTCAATCCTTCTTTGGGTTCCTCAATCTATGTTTTGGTCCCTCAATCCACTTTTGGGTTCTTCAGCCCATTTTTGGGTTCCTCAATCCGTTTTTGGTTTACTGAATCCATTTTTGGGTTCCTCAATCCATTTTTGGGTCCCTTAAACTATTTTTGAGTTCCGCAGCCCACTTTTCGGTTCCTCAGTCTATTTTGGGTTTCCTCAAACCATTTTTGGTTCCTCGATTCATTTTTGCATTCCTGAATTCAGTTTTTGTGTTTCTCAATTCATTTTTGGGTCCTTCAAAACATTTTTCTTCTCCTCAATCCATTTTTCGGGCCTTCAGCCCATTTTGGGGGTTTTAATACCATGTTTTGCTCCATGAATCCATTTTTTTGTTTCTTCAATCTATTTTTTGGTCCCTCAATGCATCTTTGGATTCCTCAATCCATTTTTGGGTTCCTCAGACCACTTTTGGGTCGCTCAGCCCATTTTTGGGTCGCTCAGCCCATTTTTGGTTTCCTCAGAACATTTTTGTGTTGCTCAATTAATTTTTGGGTTCCTCAATCCAATTTTTGGACCCTCAATCCATTTTTGGGTTTCTCAATCTTCTTTTGGTCCCTCAATCCATTTTTGGGTTCTTCAGCCCATATTTGGATTCTTGAGTCTATTTTTGGGTTCCTGAATCTTTTTTTTGGACCCTGAATCCATTTTCGGGTTTCTCAATTTATTTTTGTGTCCCTCAATCTATTTTTGGGCTCCTCAATCCATTTTTTGGGTTCCTCAATCCATTTTTGGGTTCTTCAATCCATTTTTTGGTCCTTCAATCCATTTTTGGGTTCCTCAGAACTTTTTTGGGTTCCTCAATCCATTTTTTCGTTCCTGAATCCTTTTTTTGGACCCTCAATCCATTTTTGGGTACCTGACCCAATTTTTGCATTCCTCAACCCTTTTTTGGGTTCCTCAATCCATTTTTGTGTTCCTCAATCCATTTTTTGGACCCTCAATCCATTTTTAGGTCCTCAGCCCTTTTTTTCGGTTCCTCAGCCCATTTTTTAGTTCCTCGATCCATTTTTTGATTCCTCAATCCATTTTTTAGACCCTCAATCCGTTTTTTGGTCCCCAACCCATTTTTGGGTCCCTATCCCTTTTTTTAGGTTCCTCAGCCCATTTTTGGGTCCCTCAGTCCATTTTTGGGTTCCTCTATCCATTTTTGGTTCCTCAATTCATTTTTGCGTTCCTGAGTTCAATTTTTGTGTTCCTCAGAACATTTTTGGGTTTCTCAGAATATTTCTGGGTTCCTCAGAACATTTTTGGGTTCCTCAATCTATTTTGGATTTCTTCAATCCATTTTTGGTTCCCTCAGCCCATTTTTGGGTCCCTCAGACCATTTTTGGGTTCCTCAGACCACGTTTGGTTTCCTCAGAACATTTTTGGGTTCCTCAATCCATTTTTAAGTTCCTCAATCCATTTTTTGATTCCTCAATCCATTTGTGAGTTCCTCAATCCATTTTTGGCTTCTTTAGCCCATTTTTGGGTTTCTCAACCCATTTTGGGGTTCCTCAATCCATTTTTTGATTCCTCAGTCAATTTTTGAGTTTCTCAATCCATTTTTGGTTTTCTCCACCCATTTCTGGGTTGCTTAATCCGGTTTTTTGTCCCTCAATCCATTTCTTGATACCTCAGCTCATTTTTGGCTCCCTGTATTTTTTGGGGGGTTCCTCAGTCAATTTTGGTGTCCCTCAGCCCATTTTTGAGTTCCTCAATCCATTTTTGGTTCCCTCCGACCATTTTGGGGGTCGCTCATTTTTGGTTTCCTCAGCTCATTTTTGTGTTGCTCAATTCATTTTTTGGTTCCTCAATCCAATTTTTGGACCCTCAATCCATTTTTGGGTAGCTCAGTCCATTTTTTATGTTCCTCAGTCCTTTATTGGGTCTCTCAATCCATTTTTGGGTTCCTCAATCCTTTTTTGGGTTCCTCAATCCATTCTTGGGTTCCTCTTTCCATTTTTAGATTCATCAATCTGGTTTTGGGTTCCTCAATCCATTTTTGGTTCCCTCAGCCCATTTTTGTGTTTCTCAGAACATTTTTGGGTTCCTCAATTTATTTTGGCTTTCCTCAATCCATTTTTGATTCCCTCAGTCCATTTTTGGGTTCCTGAATCGATTTTTTGTTCTCTCAGGATAGTTTTGGTTTCCTCAATCCATTCTTCGATTCCTCAATACATTTTTGAGTTCCTCAATCCATTTTTTTTTCCTTCAATCCATTTTTGGGTTCCTCAATCCATTTTTTGGTCTCTCAGCCCATTTTTGGGTTCCTCAATCCATTTTTGGGTCCCTCAATCCATTTGGGGATCCTTCAGCACATTTCGGCGTTCCTCAGACCATTTTTGGGTTCCTGAATCTATTTTTGGTCCCTCTATCCTTTTTTGTGGGTTCCCAATCCATTTTTGGGTTCCTCAATCCTTTTTTGGTTTCCTCAATCCATTCTTGGGATCCTCGGTCCATTTTTAGGTTCATCAATCTTGTTTTGGGTTCCTCAATCCATTCTTGGTTCCCTCAGTCCGTTTCTGTGTTTCTCAGAATATTTTTGGGTTCCTCAAAACATTTTTGGGTTCCTCAATCTATTTTGACATTCCTCAATGCAGTTTTGCTTCCCTCAGCCCATTTTTGGGTTTCTCAGTCCATTTTTGGGTTCCTCAATCCATTTTTGGGTTCCTCAGAACATTTTTGGGTTCCTCAATCCCTTTTTTGGTCCATGAATCCATGTTTTGTTTCTTCAATCTATTTTTTGGTCCCTCAATCCTTCTTTGGGTTCCTCAATCTATGTTTTGGTCCCTCAATACACTTTTGGGTTCTTCAGCCATTTTTGGGTTCCTCAATCCGTTTTTGGTTTACTGAATCCATTTTTGGGTTCCTCAATCCATTTTTGGGTCCCTTAAGCTATTTTTGAGTTCCGCAGCCCATTTTTCGGTTCCTCAGTCTATTTTGGGGTTCCTCAAACCATTTTTGGTTCCTCAATTCATTTTTGCGTTCCTGAATTCAATTTTTGTGTTCCTCAATTCATTTTTGGGTCCTTCAAAAATTTTTGTTCTCCTCAATCCATTTTTCGGGCCTTCAGCCCATTTTTGAGGTTTTTAATACCATGTTTTGCTCCATGAATCCATTTTTTGTTTCTTCAATCTATTTTTTGGTCCCTCAATGCATCTTTGGATTCCTCAATCCATTTTTGGCTTCCTCAGCCCACTTTTGGGTCGCTCAGCCCATTTTTGGGTCGCTCAGCCCATTTTTGGTTTCCTCAGGATATTTTTGTTTTGCTCAATTCATTTTTGGGTTCCTCAATCCAATTTTAGGACCCTCAATCCATTTTTTGGTACCTCAGTCCATTTTTGGGTTCCTCAATCCTTTTTTTGGTCTCTCAATCCCTTTTGGGTTCCTCAATCTTCTTTTGGTCCCTCAATCCATTTTTGGCTTCTTCAGCCCATTTTTAGATTCCTGAATCTATTTTTGGGTTCCTGAATCTTTTTTTTGGTCCCTGAATCCGTTTTCGGGTCCCTCAATCTATTTTTGGGTTCCTCAATCCATTTTTGGGTTCCTCAATCCATTTTTGGTTTCCTCAATCCATTTTTTGGTCCTTCAATCCATTTTTGGGTTCCTCAGAACTTTTTTGGTTTCCTCTATCCATTTTTGGGTTCCTCAACCCTTTTTTGGTTCCCTCAGCCCATTTTTGGTTCCCTCAGCCCATTTTTGTGTTTCTCAGAATATTTTTGGGTTCCTCAAAACATTTTTGGTTTCCTCAATCTATTTTGGCGTTCCTCAATCCATTTTTGCTTCCCTCAGCCCATTTTTGGGTTCCTCAATCCATTTTTAAGTTCCTCAATCCATTTTTTGATTCCTCAATCCATGTTTGGGTCCTTCAATACATTTTTGGTTTCCTCAATCCATTTTTAGGGACTTCAGCCCATTTTTGGGTTCTTCAATCCATTTTTTGGACCATGAATCCATTTTTTGTTTCTTCAATCTATTTTTTGGTCCCTCAATCCTTCTTTGGGTTCCTCAATCTATGTTTTGATCCCTCAATCCACTTTTGGGTTCTTCAGCCCATTTTTGGGTTCCTCAATCCGTTTTTGGTTTACTGAATCCATTTTTGGGTTCCTCAATCCATTTTTGGGTCCCTTAAACTATTTTTGAGTTCCGCAGCCCACTTTTCGGTTCCTCAGTCTATTTTGGGGTTCCTCAAACCATTTTTGGTTCCTCGATTCATTTTTGCGTTCCTGAATTCAGTTTTTGTGTTTCTCAATTCATTTTTGGGTCCTTCAAAACATTTTTGTTCTCCTCAATCCATTTTTCGGGCCTTCAGCCCATTTTTGGGTTTTTAATACCATGTTTTGCTCCATGAATCCATTTTTTGTTTCTTCAATCTATTTTTTGGTCCCTCAATGCATCTTTGGATTCCTCAATCCATTTTTGGGTTCCTCAGACCACTTTTGGGTCGCTCAGCCCATTTTTGGGTCGATCAGCCCATTTTTGGTTTCCTCAGAACATTTTTGTGTTGCTCAATTAATTTTTGGGTTCCTCAATCCAATTTTTGGACCCTCAATCCATTTTTGGGTTTCTCAATCTTCTTTTGGTCCTTCAATCCATTTTTGGGTTCTTCAGCCCATTTTTGGATTCTTGAGTCTATTTTTGGGTTCCTGAATCTTTTCTTTGGACCCTGAATCCATTTTCGGGTTTCTCAATTTATTTTTGTGTCCCTCAATCTATTTTTGGGTTCCTCAATCCATTTTTGGGTTCCTCAATCCATTTTTGGGTTCTTCAATCCATTTTTTGGTCCTTCAATCCATTTTTGGGTTCCTCAGAACTTTTTTGGGTTCCTCAATCCATTTTTTCGTTCCTGAATGCTTTTTTTGGACCCTCAATCCATTTTTGGGTACCTGACCCAATTTTTGCATTCCTCAACCCTTTTTTGGGTTCCTCAATCCATTTTTGTGTTCCTCAATCCATTTTTTGGACCCGCAACCCATTTTTTGGACCCTCAATCCATTTTTAGGTCCTCAGCCCTTTTTTTTGGTTCCTCAGCCCATTTTTTAGTTCCTCGATCCATTTTTTGATTCCTCAACCCATTTTTTAGACCCTCAATCCGTTTTTTGGTCCCCAACCCATTTTTGGGTCCCTATCCCTTTTTTTAGGTTCCTCAGCCCATTTTTGGGTCCCTCAGTCCATTTTTGGGTTCCTCTATCCATTTTTGGTTCCTCAATTCATTTTTGCCTTCCTGAGTTCAATTTTTGTGTTCCTCAATCCATTTTTGGGTCCTTCAATACATTTCTGGTTTCCTCAATCCATTTTTCGGGACTTCAGCCCATTTTTGGGTTCCTCAGAACATTTTTGGGTTTCTCAGAATATTTCTGGGTTCCTCAGAACATTTTTGGGTTCCTCAATCTATTTTGGATTTCTTCAATCCATTTTTGGTTCCCTCAGCCCATTTTTGGGTCCCTCAGACCATTTTTGGGTTCCTCAGACCACGTTTGGTTTCCTCAGAACATTTTTGGGTTCCTCAATCCATTTTTAAGTTCCTCAATCCATTTTTTTGATTCCTCAATCCATTTGTGAGTTCCTCAATCCATTTTTGGCTTCTTTAGCCCATTTTTGGGTTTCTCAACCCATTTTGGGGTTCCTCAATCCATTTTTTGATTCCTCAGTCAATTTTTGAGTTTCTCAATCCATTTTTGGGTTTCTCCACCCATTTCTGGGTTGCTTAATCCGGTTTTTTGTCCCTCAATCCATTTCTTGATACCTCAGCTCATTTTTGGCTCCCTGTATTTTTTGGGGGGTTCCTCAGTCAATTTTGGTGTCCCTCAGCCCATTTTTGAGTTCCTCAATCCATTTTTGGTTCCCTCAGACCATTTTGGGGGTCGCTCATTTTTGGTTTCCTCAGCTCATTTTTGTGTTGCTCAATTCATTTTTTGGTTCCTCAATCCAATTTTTGGACCCTCAATCCATTTTTGGGTAGCTCAGTCCATTTTTTAGTTCCTCAGTCATTTATTGGGTCTCTCAATCCATTTTTGGGTTCCTCAATCCTTTTTTGGGTTCCTCAATCCATTTTTGGTTCCCTCAGCCCATTTTTGGTTCCCTCAGCCCATTTTTGGGTTCCTCAATCCATTTTTAAGTTCCTCAATCTATTTTTTGATTCCTCAATCCATGTTTGGGTCCTTCAATACATTTTTGGTTTCCTCAATCCATTTTTAGGGACTTCAGCCCATTTTTGGGTTCTTCAATCCATTTTTTGGACCATGAATCCATTTTTTGTTTCTTCAATCTATTTTTTGGTCCCTCAATCCTTCTTTGGGTTCCTCAATCTATGTTTTGATCCCTCAATCCACTTTTGGGTTCTTCAGCACATTTTTGGGTTCCTCAATCCGTTTTTGGTTTACTGAATCCATTTTTGGGTTCCTCAATCCATTTTTGGGTCCCTTAAACTATTTTTGAGTTCCGCAGCCCACTTTTCGGTTCCTCAGTCTATTTTGGGTTTCCTCAAACCATTTTTGGTTCCTCGATTCATTTTTGCGTTCCTGAATTCAGTTTTTGTGTTTCTCAATTCATTTTTGGGTCCTTCAAAACATTTTTGTTCTCCTCAATCCATTTTTCGGGCCTTCAGCCCATTTTTGGGTTTTTAATACCATGTTTTGCTCCATGAATCCATTTTTTTGTTTCTTCAATCTATTTTTTGGTCCCTCAATGCATCTTTGGATTCCTCAATCCATTTTTGGGTTCCTCAGACCACTTTTGGGTCGCTCAGCCCATTTTTGGGTCGATCAGCCCATTTTTGGTTTCCTCAGAACATTTTTGTGTTGCTCAATTCATTTTTGGGTTCCTCAATCCAATTTTTGGACCCTCAATCCATTTTTGGGTTTCTCAATCTTCTTTTGGTCCCTCAATCCATTTTTGGGTTCTTCAGCCCATTTTTGGATTCTTGAGTCTATTTTTGGGTTCCTGAATCTTTTTTTTGGACCCTGAATCCATTTTCGGGTTTCTCAATTTATTTTTGTGTCCCTCAATCTATTCTTGGGTTCCTCAATCCATATTTGGGTTCCTCAATCCATTTTTGGGTTCTTCAATCCATTTTTTGGTCCTTCAATCCATTTTTGGGTTCCTCAGAACTTTTTTGGGTTCCTCAATCCATTTTTTCGTTCCTGAATGCTTTTTTTGGACCCTCAATCCATTTTTGGGTACCTGACCCAATTTTTGCATTCCTCAACCCTTTTTTGGGTTCCTCAATCCATTTTTGTGTTCCTCAATCCATTTTTTGGACCCGCAACCCATTTTTTGGACCCTCAATCCATTTTTAGGTCCTCAGCCCTTTTTTTCGGTTCCTCAGCCCATTTTTTAGTTCCTCGATCCATTTTTTGATTCCTCAACCCATTTTTTAGACCCTCAATCCGTTTTTTGGTCCCCAACCCATTTTTGGGTCCCTATCCCTTTTTTTAGGTTCCTCAGCCCATTTTTGGGTCCCTCAGTCCATTTTTGGGTTCCTCTATCCATTTTTGGTTCCTCAATTCATTTTTGCGTTCCTGAGTTCAATTTTTGTGTTCCTCAATCCATTTTTGTGTCCTTCAATACATTTCTGGTTTCCTCAATCCATTTTTCGGGACTTCAGCCCATTTTTGGGTTCCTCAGAACATTTTTGGGTTTCTCAGAATATTTCTGGGTTCCTCAGAACATTTTTGGGTTCCTCAATCTATTTTGGATTTCTTCAATCCATTTTTGGTTCCCTCAGCCCATTTTTGGGTCCCTCAGACCATTTTTGGGTTCCTCAGACCACGTTTGGTTTCCTCAGAACATTTTTGGGTTCCTCAATCCATTTTTAAGTTCCTCAATCCATTTTTTGATTCCTCAATCCATTTGTGAGTTCCTCAATCCATTTTTGGCTTCTTTAGCCCATTTTTGGGTTTCTCAACCCATTTTGGGGTTCCTCAATCCATTTTTTGATTCCTCAGTCAATTTTTGAGTTTCTCAATCCATTTTTGGGTTTCTCCACCCATTTCTGGGTTGCTTAATCCGGTTTTTTGTCCCTCAATCCATTTCTTGATACCTCAGCTCATTTTTGGCTCCCTGTATTTTTTGGGGGGTTCCTCAGTCAATTTTGGTGTCCCTCAGCCCATTTTTGAGTTCCTCAATCCATTTTTGGTTCCCTCAGACCATTTTGGGGGTCGCTCATTTTTGGTTTCCTCAGCTCATTTTTGTGTTGCTCAATTCATTTTTTGGTTCCTCAATCCAATTTTTGGACCCTCAATCCATTTTTGGGTAGCTCAGTCCATTTTTTGTTCCTCAGTCCTTTATTGGGTCTCTCAATCCATTTTTGGGTTCCTCAATCCTTTTTTGGGTTCCTCAATCCATTCTTGGGTTCCTCTTTCCATTTTTAGATTCATCAATCTGGTTTTGGGTTCCTCAATCCATTTTTGGTTCCCTCAGCCCATTTTTGTGTTTCTCAGAACATTTTTGGGTTCCTCAATTTATTTTGGCTTCCTCAATCCATTTTTGATTCCCTCAGTCCATTTTTGGGTTCCTGAATCGATTTTTTGTTCTCTCAGGATAGTTTTGGTTTCCTCAATCCATTCTTCGATTCCTCAATACATTTTTGAGTTCCTCAATCCATTTTTTTTTTCCTTCAATCCATTTTTGGGTTCCTCAATCCATTTTTTGGTCTCTCAGCCCATTTTTGGGTTCCTCAATCCATTTTTGGGTCCCTCAATCCATTTGGGGATCCTTCAGCACATTTCGGCGTTCCTCAGACCATTTTTGGGTTCCTGAATCTATTTTTGGTCCCTCTATCCTTTTTTGTGGGTTCCCAATCCATTTTTGGGTTCCTCAATCCTTTTTTGGGTTCCTCAATCCATTCTTGGGTTCCTCAGTCCATTTTTAGGTTCATCAATCTTGTTTTGGGTTCCTCAATCCATTTTTGGTTCCCTCAGTCCATTTCTGTGTTTCTCAGAATATTTTTGGGTTCCTCAAAACATTTTTGGGTTCCTCAATCTATTTTGACATTCCTCAATCTATTTTGACATTCCTCAATCCATTTTGGCATTCCTCAATGCAGTTTTGGTTCCCTCAGCCCATTTTTGGGTCCCTCAGTCCATTTTTGGGTTCCTCAATCCATTTTTGGGTTCCTCAGAACATTTTTGGGTTCCTCAATCCCTTTTTTGGTCCATGAATCCATGTTTTGTTTCTTCAATCTATTTTTTGTTCCCTCAATCCTTCTTTGGATTCCTCAATCTATGTTTTGGTCCCTCAATCCACTTTTGGGTTCTTCAGCCCATTTTTGGGTTCCTCAATCCGTTTTTGGTTTACTGAATCCATTTTTGGGTTCCTCAATCCATTTTTGGGTCCCTTAAGCTATTTTTGAGTTCCGCAGCCCATTTTTCGGTTCCTCAGTCTATTTTGGGGTTCCTCAAACCATTTTTGGTTCCTCAATTCATTTTTGCGTTCCTGAATTCAATTTTTGTGTTCCTCAATTCATTTTTGGGTCCTTCAAAACATTTTTGTTCTCCTCAATCCATTTTTCGGGCCTTCAGCCCATTTTTGAGGTTTTAATACCATGTTTTGCTCCATGAATCCATTTTTTGTTTCTTCAATCTATTTTTTGGACCCTCAATGCATCTTTGGATTCCTCAATCCATTTTTGGGTTCCTCAGCCCACTTTTGGGTCGCTCAGCCCATTTTTGGGTCGCTCAGCCCATTTTTGGTTTCCTCAGGACATTTTTGTGTTGCTCAATTCATTTTTGGGTTCCTCAATCCAATTTTAGGACCCTCAATCCATTTTTTGGTACCTCAGTCCATTTTTGGGTTCCTCAATCCTTTTTTTGGTCTCTCAATCCATTTTTGGGTTCCTCAATCTTCTTTTGGTCCCTCAATCCATTTTTGGCTTCTTCAGCCCATTTTTAGATTCCTGAATCTATTTTTGGGTTCCTGAATCTTTTTTTTGGTCCCTGAATCCGTTTTCGGGTCCCTCAATCTATTTTTGGGTTCCTCAATCCATTTTTGGGTTCCTCAATCCATTTTTGGTTTCTTCAATCCATTTTTTGGTCCTTCAATCCATTTTTGGGTTCCTCAGAACTTTTTTGGGTTCCTCTATCCATTTTTGGTTTCCTCAACCCTTTTTTGGTTCCCTCAGCCCATTTTTGGGTCCCTCAGACCATTTTTGGGTTCCTCTATCCATTTTTGGTTCCTCAATTCATTTTTGCGTTCCTGAGTTCAATTTTTGTGTTCCTCAATCCATTTTTGTGTCCTTCAATACATTTCTGGTTTCCTCAATCCATTTTTCGGGACTTCAGCCCATTTTTGGGTTCCTCAGAACATTTTTGGGTTTCTCAGAATATTTCTGGTTCCTCAGAACATTTTTGGGTTCCTCAATCTATTTTGGATTTCTTCAATCCATTTTTGGTTCCCTCAGCCCATTTTTGGGTCCCTCAGACCATTTTTGGGTTCCTCAGACCACGTTTGGTTTCCTCAGAACATTTTTGGGTTCCTCAATCCATTTTAAGTTCCTCAATCCATTTTTTTTGATTCCTCAATCCATTTGTGAGTTCCTCAATCCATTTTTGGCTTCTTTAGCCCATTTTTGGGTTTCTCAACCCATTTTGGGGTTCCTCAATCCATTTTTTGATTCCTCAGTCAATTTTTGAGGTTTCTCAATCCATTTTTGGGTTTCTCCACCCATTTCTGGGTTGCTTAATCCGGTTTTTTGTCCCTCAATCCATTTCTTGATACCTCAGCTCATTTTTGGCTCCCTGTATTTTTTGGGGGGTTCCTCAGTCAATTTTGGTGTCCCTCAGCCCATTTTTGAGTTCCTCAATCCATTTTTGGTTCCCTCAGACCATTTTGGGGGTCGCTCATTTTTGGTTTCCTCAGCTCATTTTTGTGTTGCTCAATTCATTTTTTGGTTCCTCAATCCAATTTTTGGACCCTCAATCCATTTTTGGGTAGCTCAGTCCATTTTTTAGTTCCTCAGTCATTTATTGGGTCTCTCAATCCATTTTTGGGTTCCTCAATCCTTTTTTGGGTTCCTCAATCCATTTTTGGTTCCCTCAGCCCATTTTTGGTTCCCTCAGCCCATTTTTGGGTTCCTCAATCCATTTTTAAGTTCCTCAATCTATTTTTTGATTCCTCAATCCATGTTTGGGTCCTTCAATACATTTTTGGTTTCCTCAATCCATTTTTAGGGACTTCAGCCCATTTTTGGGTTCTTCAATCCATTTTTTGGACCATGAATCCATTTTTTGTTTCTTCAATCTATTTTTTGGTCCCTCAATCCTTCTTTGGGTTCCTCAATCTATGTTTTGATCCCTCAATCCACTTTTGGGTTCTTCAGCACATTTTTGGGTTCCTCAATCCGTTTTTGGTTTACTGAATCCATTTTTGGGTTCCTCAATCCATTTTTTGGTCTCTCAGCCCATTTTTGGGTTCCTCAATCCATTTTTGGGTCCCTCAATCCATTTGGGGATCCTTCAGCACATTTCGGCGTTCCTCAGACCATTTTTGGGTTCCTGAATCTATTTTTGGTCCCTCTATCCTTTTTTGTGGGTTCCCAATCCATTTTTGGGTTCCTCAATCCTTTTTTGGGTTCCTCAATCCATTCTTGGGTTCCTCAGTCCATTTTTAGGTTCATCAATCTTGTTTTGGGTTCCTCAATCCATTTTTGGTTCCCTCAGTCCATTTCTGTGTTTCTCAGAATATTTTTGGGTTCCTCAAAACATTTTTGGGTTCCTCAATCTATTTTTACATTCCTCAATCTATTTTGACATTCCTCAATCCATTTTGGCATTCCTCAATGCAGTTTTGGTTCCCTCAGCCCATTTTTGGGTCCCTCAGTCCATTTTTGGGTTCCTCAATCCATTTTTGGGTTCCTCAGAACATTTTTGGGTTCCTCAATCCCTTTTTTGGTCCATGAATCCATGTTTTGTTTCTTCAATCTATTTTTTGTTCCCTCAATCCTTCTTTGGATTCCTCAATCTATGTTTTGGTCCCTCAATCCACTTTTGGGTTCTTCAGCCCATTTTTGGGTTCCTCAATCCGTTTTTGGTTTACTGAATCCATTTTTGGGTTCCTCAATCCATTTTTGGGTCCCTTAAGCTATTTTTGAGTTCCGCAGCCCATTTTTCGGTTCCTCAGTCTATTTTGGGGTTCCTCAAACCATTTTTGGTTCCTCAATTCATTTTTGCGTTCCTGAATTCAATTTTTGTGTTCCTCAATTCATTTTTGGGTCCTTCAAAACATTTTTGTTCTCCTCAATCCATTTTTCGGGCCTTCAGCCCATTTTTGAGGTTTTAATACCATGTTTTGCTCCATGAATCCATTTTTTGTTTCTTCAATCTATTTTTTGGACCCTCAATGCATCTTTGGATTCCTCAATCCATTTTTGGGTTCCTCAGCCCACTTTTGGGTCGCTCAGCCCATTTTTGGGTCGCTCAGCCCATTTTTGGTTTCCTCAGGACATTTTTGTGTTGCTCAATTCATTTTTGGGTTCCTCAATCCAATTTTAGGACCCTCAATCCATTTTTTGGTACCTCAGTCCATTTTTGGGTTCCTCAATCCTTTTTTTGGTCTCTCAATCCATTTTTGGGTTCCTCAATCTTCTTTTGGTCCCTCAATCCATTTTTGGCTTCTTCAGCCCATTTTTAGATTCCTGAATCTATTTTTGGGTTCCTGAATCTTTTTTTTGGTCCCTGAATCCGTTTTCGGGTCCCTCAATCTATTTTTGGTTTCCTCAATCCATTTTTGGGTTCCTCAATCCATTTTTGGTTTCTTCAATCCATTTTTTGGTCCTTCAATCCATTTTTGGGTTCCTCAGAACTTTTTTGGGTTCCTCTATCCATTTTTGGTTTCCTCAACCCTTTTTTGGTTCCCTCAGCCCATTTTTGGGTCCCTCAGACCATTTTTGGGTTCCTCTATCCATTTTTGGTTCCTCAATTCATTTTTGCGTTCCTGAGTTCAATTTTTGTGTTCCTCAATCCATTTTTGTGTCCTTCAATACATTTCTGGTTTCCTCAATCCATTTTTCGGGACTTCAGCCCATTTTTGGGTTCCTCAGAACATTTTTGGGTTTCTCAGAATATTTCTGGGTTCCTCAGAACATTTTTGGTTTCCTCAATCTATTTTGGATTTCTTCAATCCATTTTTGGTTCCCTCAGCCCATTTTTGGGTCCCTCAGACCATTTTTGGGTTCCTCAGACCACGTTTGGTTTCCTCAGAACATTTTTGGGTTCCTCAATCCATTTTTAAGTTCCTCAATCCATTTTTTTGATTCCTCAATCCATTTGTGAGTTCCTCAATCCATTTTTGGCTTCTTTAGCCCATTTTTGGGTTTCTCAACCCATTTTGGGGTTCCTCAATCCATTTTTTGATTCCTCAGTCAATTTTTGAGTTTCTCAATCCATTTTTGGGTTTCTCCACCCATTTCTGGGTTGCTTAATCCGGTTTTTTGTCCCTCAATCCATTTCTTGATACCTCAGCTCATTTTTGGCTCCCTGTATTTTTTGGGGGGTTCCTCAGTCAATTTTGGTGTCCCTCAGCCCATTTTTGAGTTCCTCAATCCATTTTTGGTTCCCTCAGACCATTTTGGGGGTCGCTCATTTTTGGTTTCCTCAGCTCATTTTTGTGTTGCTCAATTCATTTTTTGGTTCCTCAATCCAATTTTTGGACCCTCAATCCATTTTTGGGTAGCTCAGTCCATTTTTTAGTTCCTCAGTCATTTATTGGGTCTCTCAATCCATTTTTGGGTTCCTCAATCCTTTTTTGGGTTCCTCAATCCATTTTTGGTTCCCTCAGCCCATTTTTGGTTCCCTCAGCCCATTTTTGGGTTCCTCAATCCATTTTTAAGTTCCTCAATCTATTTTTTGATTCCTCAATCCATGTTTGGGTCCTTCAATACATTTTTGGTTTCCTCAATCCATTTTTAGGGACTTCAGCCCATTTTTGGGTTCTTCAATCCATTTTTTGGACCATGAATCCATTTTTTGTTTCTTCAATCTATTTTTTGGTCCCTCAATCCTTCTTTGGGTTCCTCAATCTATGTTTTGATCCCTCAATCCACTTTTGGGTTCTTCAGCACATTTTTGGGTTCCTCAATCCGTTTTTGGTTTACTGAATCCATTTTTGGGTTCCTCAATCCATTTTTGGGTCCCTTAAACTATTTTTGAGTTCCGCAGCCCACTTTTCGGTTCCTCAGTCTATTTTGGGTTTCCTCAAACCATTTTTGGTTCCTCGATTCATTTTTGCGTTCCTGAATTCAATTTTTGTGTTTCTCAATTCATTTTTGGGTCCTTCAAAACATTTTTGTTCTCCTCAATCCATTTTTCGGGCCTTCAGCCCATTTTTGGGTTTTTAATACCATGTTTTGCTCCATGAATCCATTTTTTTGTTTCTTCAATCTATTTTTTGGTCCCTCAATGCATCTTTGGATTCCTCAATCCATTTTTGGGTTCCTCAGACCACTTTTGGGTCGCTCAGCCCATTTTTGGGTCGATCAGCCCATTTTTGGTTTCCTCAGAACATTTTTGTGTTGCTCAATTCATTTTTGGGTTCCTCAATCCAATTTTTGGACCCTCAATCCATTTTTGGGTTTCTCAATCTTCTTTTGGTCCCTCAATCCATTTTTGGGTTCTTCAGCCCATTTTTGGATTCTTGAGTCTATTTTTGGGTTCCTGAATCTTTTTTTTGGACCCTGAATCCATTTTCGGGTTTCTCAATTTATTTTTGTGTCCCTCAATCTATTCTTGGGTTCCTCAATCCATATTTGGGTTCCTCAATCCATTTTTGGGTTCTTCAATCCATTTTTTGGTCCTTCAATCCATTTTTGGGTTCCTCAGAACTTTTTTGGGTTCCTCAATCCATTTTTTCGTTCCTGAATGCTTTTTTTGGACCCTCAATCCATTTTTGGGTACCTGACCCAATTTTTGCATTCCTCAACCCTTTTTTGGGTTCCTCAATCCATTTTTGTGTTCCTCAATCCATTTTTTGGACCCGCAACCCATTTTTTGGACCCTCAATCCATTTTTAGGTCCTCAGCCCTTTTTTTCGGTTCCTCAGCCCATTTTTTAGTTCCTCGATCCATTTTTTGATTCCTCAACCCATTTTTTAGACCCTCAATCCGTTTTTTGGTCCCCAACCCATTTTTGGGTCCCTATCCCTTTTTTTAGGTTCCTCAGCCCATTTTTGGGTCCCTCAGTCCATTTTTGGGTTCCTCTATCCATTTTTGGTTCCTCAATTCATTTTTGCGTTCCTGAGTTCAATTTTTGTGTTCCTCAATCCATTTTTGTGTCCTTCAATACATTTCTGGTTTCCTCAATCCATTTTTCGGGACTTCAGCCCATTTTTGGGTTCCTCAGAACATTTTTGGGTTTCTCAGAATATTTCTGGGTTCCTCAGAACATTTTTGGGTTCCTCAATCTATTTTGGATTTCTTCAATCCATTTTTGGTTCCCTCAGCCCATTTTTGGGTCCCTCAGACCATTTTTGGGTTCCTCAGACCACGTTTGGTTTCCTCAGAACATTTTTGGGTTCCTCAATCCATTTTTAAGTTCCTCAATCCATTTTTTGATTCCTCAATCCATTTGTGAGTTCCTCAATCCATTTTTGGCTTCTTTAGCCCATTTTTGGGTTTCTCAACCCATTTTGGGGTTCCTCAATCCATTTTTTGATTCCTCAGTCAATTTTTGAGTTTCTCAATCCATTTTTGGTTTTCTCCACCCATTTCTGGGTTGCTTAATCCGGTGTTTTTCCCTCAATCCATTTCTTGATACCTCAGCTCATTTTTGGCTCCCTGTATTTTTTGGGGGGTTCCTCAGTCAATTTTGGTGTCCCTCAGCCCATTTTTGAGTTCCTCAATCCATTTTTGGTTCCCTCAGACCATTTTGGGGGTCGCTCATTTTTGGTTTCCTCAGCTCATTTTTGTGTTGCTCAATTCATTTTTTGGTTCCTCAATCCAATTTTTGGACCCTCAATCCATTTTTGGGTAGCTCAGTCCATTTTTTGTTCCTCAGTCCTTTATTGGGTCTCTCAATCCATTTTTGGGTTCCTCAATCCTTTTTTGGGTTCCTCAATCCATTCTTGGGTTCCTCTTTCCATTTTTAGATTCATCAATCTGGTTTTGGGTTCCTCAATCCATTTTTGGTTCCCTCAGCCCATTTTTGTGTTTCTCAGAACATTTTTGGGTTCCTCAATTTATTTTGGCTTTCCTCAATCCATTTTTGATTCCCTCAGTCCATTTTTGGGTTCCTGAATCGATTTTTTGTTCTCTCAGGATAGTTTTGGTTTCCTCAATCCATTCTTCGATTCCTCAATACATTTTTGAGTTCCTCAATCCATTTTTTTTTTCCTTCAATCCATTTTTGGGTTCCTCAATCCATTTTTTGGTCTCTCAGCCCATTTTTGGGTTCCTCAATCCATTTTTGGGTCCCTCAATCCATTTGGGGATCCTTCAGCACATTTCGGCGTTCCTCAGACCATTTTTGGGTTCCTGAATCTATTTTTGGTCCCTCTATCCTTTTTTGTGGGTTCCCAATCCATTTTTGGGTTCCTCAATCCTTTTTTGGGTTCCTCAATCCATTCTTGGGTTCCTCAGTCCATTTTTAGGTTCATCAATCTTGTTTTGGGTTCCTCAATCCATTTTTGGTTCCCTCAGTCCATTTCTGTGTTTCTCAGAATATTTTTGGGTTCCTCAAAACATTTTTGGGTTCCTCAATCTATTTTGACATTCCTCAATCTATTTTGACATTCCTCAATCCATTTTGGCATTCCTCAATGCAGTTTTGGTTCCCTCAGCCCATTTTTGGGTCCCTCAGTCCATTTTTGGGTTCCTCAATCCATTTTTGGGTTCCTCAGAACATTTTTGGGTTCCTCAATCCCTTTTTTGGTCCATGAATCCATGTTTTGTTTCTTCAATCTATTTTTTGTTCCCTCAATCCTTCTTTGGATTCCTCAATCTATGTTTTGGTCCCTCAATCCACTTTTGGGTTCTTCAGCCCATTTTTGGGTTCCTCAATCCGTTTTTGGTTTACTGAATCCATTTTTGGGTTCCTCAATCCATTTTTGGGTCCCTTAAGCTATTTTTGAGTTCCGCAGCCCATTTTTCGGTTCCTCAGTCTATTTTGGGGTTCCTCAAACCATTTTTGGTTCCTCAATTCATTTTTGCGTTCCTGAATTCAATTTTTGTGTTCCTCAATTCATTTTTGGGTCCTTCAAAACATTTTTGTTCTCCTCAATCCATTTTTCGGGCCTTCAGCCCATTTTTGAGGTTTTAATACCATGTTTTGCTCCATGAATCCATTTTTTGTTTCTTCAATCTATTTTTTGGTCCCTCAATGCATCTTTGGATTCCTCAATCCATTTTTGGGTTCCTCAGCCCACTTTTGGGTCGCTCAGCCCATTTTTGGGTCGCTCAGCCCATTTTTGGTTTCCTCAGGACATTTTTGTGTTGCTCAATTCATTTTTGGGTTCCTCAATCCAATTTTAGGACCCTCAATCCATTTTTTGGTACCTCAGTCCATTTTTGGGTTCCTCAATCCTTTTTTTGGTCTCTCAATCCATTTTTGGGTTCCTCAATCTTCTTTTGGTCCCTCAATCCATTTTTGGCTTCTTCAGCCCATTTTTAGATTCCTGAATCTATTTTTGGGTTCCTGAATCTTTTTTTTGGTCCCTGAATCCGTTTTCGGGTCCCTCAATCTATTTTTGGTTTCCTCAATCCATTTTTGGGTTCCTCAATCCATTTTTGGTTTCTTCAATCCATTTTTTGGTCCTTCAATCCATTTTTGGGTTCCTCAGAACTTTTTTGGGTTCCTCTATCCATTTTTGGTTTCCTCAACCCTTTTTTGGTTCCCTCAGCCCATTTTTGGTTCCCTCAGCCCATTTTTGTGTTTCTCAGAATATTTTTGGGTTCCTCAATACATTTTTGGTTTCCTCAATCTATTTTGGCGTTTCTCAATCCATTTTTGCTTCCCTCAGCCCATTTTTGGGTTCCTCAATCCATTTTTAAGTTCCTCAATCCATTTTTTGATTCCTCAATCCATGTTTGGGTCCTTCAATACATTTTTGGTTTCCTCAATCCATTTTTAGGGTCTTCAGCCCATTTTTGGGTTCTTCAATCCATTTTTTGGACCATGAATCCATTTTTTGTTTCTTCAATCTATTTTTTGGTCCCTCAATCCTTCTTTGGGTTCCTCAATCTATGTTTTGATCCCTCAATCCACTTTTGGGTTCTTCAGCCCATTTTTGGGTTCCTCAATCCGTTTTTGGTTTACTGAATCCATTTTTGGGTTCCTCAATCCATTTTTGGGTCCCTTAAACTATTTTTGAGTTCCGCAGCCCACTTTTCGGTTCCTCAGTCTATTTTGGGGTTCCTCAAACCATTTTTGGTTCCTCAATTCATTTTTGCGTTCCTGAATTCAGTTTTTGTGTTTCTCAATTCATTTTTGGGTCCTTCAAAACATTTTTGTTCTCCTCAATCCATTTTTCGGGCCTTCAGCCCATTTTTGGGTTTTTAATACCATGTTTTGCTCCATGAATCCATTTTTTTGTTTCTTCAATCTATTTTTTGGTCCCTCAATGCATCTTTGGATTCCTCAATCCATTTTTGTGTTCCTCAGACCACTTTTGGGTCGCTCAGCCCATTTTTGGGTCGCTCAGCCCATTTTTGGTTTCCTCAGAACATTTTTGTGTTGCTCAATTAATTTTTGGGTTCCTCAATCCAATTTTTGGACCCTCAATCCATTTTTGGGTTTCTCAATCTTCTTTTGGTCCCTCAATCCATTTTTGGGTTCTTCAGCCCATTTTTGGATTCTTGAGTCTATTTTTGGGTTCCTGAATCTTTTTTTTGGACCCTGAATCCATTTTCGGGTTTCTCAATTTATTTTTGTGTCCCTCAATCTATTCCTGGGTTCCTCAACCCATTTTTGGGTTCCTCAATCCATTTTTGGGTTCTTCAATCCATTTTTTGGTCCTTCAATCCATTTTTGGGTTCCTCAGAACTTTTTTGGGTTCCTCAATCCATTTTTTCGTTCCTGAATGCTTTTTTTGGACCCTCAATCCATTTTTGGGTACCTGACCCAATTTTTGCATTCCTCAACCCTTTTTTGGGTTCCTCAATCCATTTTTGTGTTCCTCAATCCATTTTTTGGACCCGCAACCCATTTTTTGGACCCTCAATCCATTTTTAGGTCCTCAGCCCTTTTTTTCGGTTCTTCAGCCCATTTTTTAGTTCCTCAATCCATTTTTTAGACCCTCAATCCGTTTTTTGGTCCCCAACCCATTTTTGGGTCCCTGTCCCTTTTTTTAGGTTCCTCAGCCCATTTTTGGGTCCCTCAGTCCATTTTTGGGTTCCTCTATCCATTTTTGGTTCCTCAATTCATTTTTGCGTTCCTGAGTTCAATTTTTGTGTTCCTCAATCCATTTTTGTGTCCTTCAATACATTTCTGGTTTCCTCAATCCATTTTTCGGGACTTCAGCCCATTTTTGGGTTCCTCAGAACATTTTTGGGTTTCTCAGAATATTTCTGGGTTCCTCAGAACATTTTTGGGTTCCTCAATCTATTTTGGATTTCTTCAATCCATTTTTGGTTCCCTCAGCCCATTTTTGGGTCCCTCAGACCATTTTTGGGTTCCTCAGACCACGTTTGGTTTCCTCAGAACATTTTTGGGTTCCTCAATCCATTTTTAAGTTCCTCAATCCATTTTTTGATTCCTCAATCCATTTGTGAGTTCCTCAATCCATTTTTGGCTTCTTTAGCCCATTTTTGGGTTTCTCAACCCATTTTGGGGTTCCTCAATCCATTTTTTGATTCCTCAGTCAATTTTTGAGTTTCTCAATCCATTTTTGGTTTTCTCCACCCATTTCTGGGTTGCTTAATCCGTTTTTTTGTCCCTCAATCCATTTCTTGATACCTCAGCTCATTTTTGGCTCCCTGTATTTTTTGGGGGGTTCCTCAATCAATTTTGGTGTCCCTCAGCCCATTTTTGAGTTCCTCAATCCATTTTTGGTTCCCTCAGACCATTTTGGGGGTCGCTCATTTTTGGTTTCCTCAGCTCATTTTTGTGTTGCTCAATTCATTTTTTGGTTCCTCAATCCAATTTTTGGACCCTCAATCCATTTTGGGGTAGCTCAGTCCATTTTTTGTTCCTCAGTCCTTTATTGGGTCTCTCAATCCATTTTTGGGTTCCTCAATCCTTTTTTGGGTTCCTCAATCCATTCTTGGGTTCCTCTTTCCATTTTTAGATTCATCAATCTGGTTTTGGGTTCCTCAATCCATTTTTGGTTCCCTCAGCCCATTTTTGTGTTTCTCAGAACATTTTTGGGTTCCTCAATTTATTTTGGCTTTCCTCAATCCATTTTTGGTTCCCTCAGTCCATTTTTGGGTTCCTGAATCGATTTTTTGTTCTCTCAGGATAGTTTTGGTTTCCTCAATCCATTCTTCGATTCCTCAATACATTTTTGAGTTCGTCAATCCATTTTTTTTTTCCTTCAATCCATTTTTGGGTTCCTCAATCCATTTTTTGGTCTCTCAGCCCATTTTTGGGTTCCTCAATCCATTTTTGGGTCCCTCAATCCATTTGGGGATCCTTCAGCACATTTCGGCGTTCCTCAGACCATTTTTGGGTTCCTGAATCTATTTTTGGTCCCTCTATCCTTTTTTGTGGGTTCCCAATCCATTTTTGGGTTCCTCAATCGTTTTTTGGGTTCCTCAATCCATTCTTGGGTTCCTCAGTCCATTTTTAGGTTCATCAATCTTGTTTTGGGTTCCTCAATCCATTTTTGGTTCCCTCAGTCCATTTCTGTGTTTCTCAGAATATTTTTGGGTTCCTCAAAACATTTTTGGGTTCCTCAATCTATGTTGACATTCCTCAATCCATTTTGGCATTCCTCAATGCAGTTTTGGTTCCCTCAGCCCATTTTTGGGTCCCTCAGTCCATTTTTGGGTTCCTCAATCCATTTTTGGGTTCCTCAGAACATTTTTGGGTTCCTCAATCCCTTTTTTGGTCCATGAATCCATGTTTTGTTTCTTCAATCTATTTTTTGTTCCCTCAATCCTTCTTTGGATTCCTCAATCTATGTTTTGGTCCCTCAATCCACTTTTGGGTTCTTCAGCCCATTTTTGGGTTCCTCAATCCGTTTTTGGTTTACTGAATCCATTTTTGGGTTCCTCAATCCATTTTTGGGTCCCTTAAGCTATTTTTGAGTTCCGCAGCCCATTTTTCGGTTCCTCAGTCTATTTTGGGGTTCCTCAAACCATTTTTGGTTCCTCAATTCATTTTTGCGTTCCTGAATTCAATTTTTGTGTTCCTCAATTCATTTTTGGGTCCTTCAAAACATTTTTGTTCTCCTCAATCCATTTTTCGGGCCTTCAGCCCATTTTTGAGGTTTTAATACCATGTTTTGCTCCATGAATCCATTTTTTGTTTCTTCAATCTATTTTTTGGTCCCTCAATGCATCTTTGGATTCCTCAATCCATTTTTGGGTTCCTCAACCCACTTTTGGGTCGCTCAGCCCATTTTTGGGTCACTCAGCCCATTTTTGGTTTCCTCAGGACATTTTTGTGTTGCTCAATTCATTTTTGGGTTCCTCAATCCAATTTTAGGACCCTCAATCCATTTTTTGGTACCTCAGTCCAGTTTTGGGTTCCTCAATCCTTTTTTTGGTCTCTCAATCCATTTTTGGGTTCCTCAATCTTCTTTTGGTCCCTCAATTCATTTTTGGCTTCTTCAGCCCATTTTTAGATTCCTGAATCTATTTTTGGGTTCCTGAATCTTTTTTTTGGTCCCTGAATCCGTTTTCGGGTCCCTCAATCTATTTTTGGGTTCCTCAATCCATTTTTGGGTTCCTCAATCCATTTTTGGTTTCTTCAATCCATTTTTTGGTCCTTCAATCCATTTTTGGGTTCCTCAGAACTTTTTTGGGTTCCTCTATCCATTTTTGGTTTCCTCAACCCTTTTTTGGTTCCCTCAGCCCATTTTTGGTTCCCTCAGCCCATTTTTGTGTTTCTCAGAATATTTTTGGGTTCCTCAAAACATTTTTGGTTTCCTCAATCTATTTTGGCGTTTCTCAATCCATTTTTGCTTCCCTCAGCCCATTTTTGGGTTCCTCAATCCATTTTTAAGTTCCTCAATCCATTTTTTGATTCCTCAATCCATGTTTGGGTCCTTCAATACATTTTTGGTTTCCTCAATCCATTTTTAGGGTCTTCAGCCCATTTTTGGAATCTTCAATCCATTTTTTGGACCATGAATCCATTTTTTGTTTCTTCAATCTATTTTTTGGTCCCTCAATCCTTCTTTGGGTTCCTCAATCTATGTTTTGATCCCTCAATCCACTTTTGGGTTCTTCAGCCCATTTTTGGGTTCCTCAATCCGTTTTTGGTTTACTGAATCCATTTTTGGGTTCCTCAATCCATTTTTGGGTCCCTTAAACTATTTTTGAGTTCCGCAGCCCACTTTTCGGTTCCTCAGTCTATTTTGGGTTTCCTCAAACCATTTTTGGTTCCTCGATTCATTTTTGCGTTCCTGAATTCAGTTTTTGTGTTTCTCAATTCATTTTTGGGTCCTTCAAAACATTTTTGTTCTCCTCAATCCATTTTTCGGGCCTTCAGCCCATTTTTGGGTTTTTAATACCATGTTTTGCTCCATGAATCCATTTTTTTGTTTCTTCAATCTATTTTTTGGTCCCTCAATGCATCTTTGGATTCCTCAATCCATTTTTGTGTTCCTCAGACCACTTTTGGGTCGCTCAGCCCATTTTTGGGTCGCTCAGCCCATTTTTGGTTTCCTCAGAACATTTTTGTGTTGCTCAATTAATTTTTGGGTTCCTCAATCCAATTTTTGGACCCTCAATCCATTTTTGGGTTTCTCAATCTTCTTTTGGTCCCTCAATCCATTTTTGGGTTCTTCAGCCCATTTTTGGATTCTTGAGTCTATTTTTGGGTTCCTGAATCTTTTTTTTGGACCCTGAATCCATTTTCGGGTTTCTCAATTTATTTTTGTGTCCCTCAATCTATTTTTGGGTTCCTCAATCCATTTTTGGGTTCTTCAATCCATTTTTTGGTCCTTCAATCCATTTTTGGGTTCCTCAGAACTTTTTTGGGTTCCTCAATCCATTTTTTCGTTCCTGAATGCTTTTTTTGGACCCTCAATCCATTTTTGGGTACCTGACCCAATTTTTGCATTCCTCAACCCTTTTTTGGGTTCCTCAATCCATTTTTGTGTTCCTCAATCCATTTTTTGGACCCGCAAACCATTTTTTGGACCCTCAATCCATTTTTAGGTCCTCAGCCCTTTTTTTCGGTTCCTCATCCCATTTTTTAGTTCCTCAATCCATTTTTTAGACCCTCAATCCGTTTTTTGGTCCCCAACCCATTTTTGGGTCCCTATCCCTTTTTTTAGGTTCCTCAGCCCATTTTTGGGTCCCTCAGTCCATTTTTGGGTTCCTCTATCCATTTTTGGTTCCTCAATTCATTTTTGCGTTCCTGAGTTCAATTTTTGTGTTCCTCAATCCATTTTTGTGTCCTTCAATACATTTCTGGTTTCCTCAATCCATTTTTCGGGACTTCAGCCCATTTTTGGGTTCCTCAGAACATTTTTGGGTTTCTCAGAATATTTCTGGGTTCCTCAGAACATTTTTGGGTTCCTCAATCTATTTTGGATTTCTTCAATCCATTTTTGGTTCCCTCAGCCCATTTTTGTGTCCCTCAGACCATTTTTGGGTTCCTCAGACCACGTTTGGTTTCCTCAGAACATTTTTGGGTTCCTCAATCCATTTTTAAGTTCCTCAATCCATTTTTTGATTCCTCAATCCATTTGTGAGTTCCTCAATCCATTTTTGGCTTCTTTAGCCCATTTTTGGGTTTCTCAACCCATTTTGGGGTTCCTCAATCCTTTTTTTGATTCCTCATTCAATTTTTGAGTTTCTCAATCCATTTTTGGGTTTCTCCACCCATTTCTGGGTTGCTTAATCCGTTTTTTTGTCCCTCAATCCATTTCTTGATACCTCAGCTCATTTTTGGCTCCCTGTATTTTTTGGGGGGTTCCTCAGTCAATTTTGGTGTCCCTCAGCCCATTTTTGAGTTCCTCAATCCATTTTTGGTTCCCTCAGACCATTTTGGGGGTCGCTCATTTTTGGTTTCCTCAGCTCATTTTTGTGTTGCTCAATTCATTTTTTGGTTCCTCAATCCAATTTTTGGACCCTCAATCCATTTTTGGGTAGCTCAGTCCATTTTTTGTTCCTCAGTCCTTTATTGGGTCTCTCAATCCATTTTTGGGTTCCTCAATCCTTTTTTGGGTTCCTCAATCCATTCTTGGGTTCCTCTTTCCATTTTTAGATTCATCAATCTGGTTTTGGGTTCCTCAATCCATTTTTGGTTCCCTCAGCCCATTTTTGTGTTTCTCAGAACATTTTTGGGTTCCTCAATTTATTTTGGCTTTCCTCAATCCATTTTTGATTCCCTCAGTCCATTTTTGGGTTCCTGAATCGATTTTTTGTTCTCTCAGGATAGTTTTGGTTTCCTCAATCCATTCTTCGATTCCTCAATACATTTTTGAGTTCCTCAATCCATTTTTTTTTTCCTTCAATCCATTTTTGGGTTCCTCAATCCATTTTTTGGTCTCTCAGCCCATTTTTGGGTTCCTCAATCCATTTTTGGGTCCCTCAATCCATTTGGGGATCCTTCAGCACATTTCGGCGTTCCTCAGACCATTTTTGGGTTCCTGAATCTATTTTTGGTCCCTCTATCCTTTTTTGTGGGTTCCCAATCCATTTTTGGGTTCCTCAATCCTTTTTTGGGTTCCTCAATCCATTCTTGGGTTCCTCAGTCCATTTTTAGGTTCATCAATCTTGTTTTGGGTTCCTCAATCCATTTTTGGTTCCCTCAGTCCATTTCTGTGTTTCTCAGAATATTTTTGGGTTCCTCAAAACATTTTTCGGTTCCTCAATCTATGTTGACATTCCTCAATCCATTTTGGCATTCCTCAATGCAGTTTTGGTTCCCTCAGCCCATTTTTGGGTCCCTCAGTCCATTTTTGGGTTCCTCAATCCATTTTTGGGTTCCTCAGAACATTTTTGGGTTCCTCAATCCCTTTTTTGGTCCATGAATCCATGTTTTGTTTCTTCAATCTATTTTTTGGTCCCTCAATCCTTCTTTGGGTTCCTCAATCTATGTTTTGGTCCCTCAATCCACTTTTGGGTTCTTCAGCCCATTTTTGGGTTCCTCAATCCGTTTTTGGTTTACTGAATCCATTTTTGGGTTCCTCAATCCATTTTTAAGTTCCTCAATCCATTTTTTGATTCCTCAATCCATTTGTGAGTTCCTCAATCCATTTTTGGCTTCTTTAGCCCATTTTTGGGTTTCTCAACCCATTTTGGGGTTCCTCAATCCATTTTTTGATTCCTCAGTCAATTTTTGAGTTTCTCAATCCATTTTTGGTTTTCTCCACCCATTTCTGGGTTGCTTAATCCGGTTTTTTGTCCCTCAATCCATTTCTTGATACCTCAGCTCATTTTTGGCTCCCTGTATTTTTTGGGGGGTTCCTCAGTCAATTTTGGTGTCCCTCAGCCCATTTTTGAGTTCCTCAATCCATTTTTGGTTCCCTCAGACCATTTTGGGGGTCGCTCATTTTTGGTTTCCTCAGCTCATTTTTGTGTTGCTCAATTCATTTTTTGGTTCCTCAATCCAATTGTTGGACCCTCAATCCATTTTTGGGTAGCTCAGTCCATTTTTTATGTTCCTCAGTCCTTTATTGGGTCTCTCAATCCATTTTTGGGTTCCTCAATCCAATTTTAGGACCCTCAATCCATTTTTTGGTACCTCAGTCCATTTTTGGGTTCCTCAATCCTTTTTTTGGTCTCTCAATCCATTTTTGGGTTCCTCAATCTTCTTTTGGTCCCTCAATCCATTTTTGGCTTCTTCAGCCCATTTTTAGATTCCTGAATCTATTTTTGGGTTACTGAATCTTTTTTTTGGTCCCTGAATCCGTTT
Source organism: Dromococcyx pavoninus (assembly GCA_033558185.1). NCBI lineage: Eukaryota > Metazoa > Chordata > Aves > Cuculiformes > Neomorphidae > Dromococcyx > Dromococcyx pavoninus. The sequence continues at coordinate 44,683 of JAUMJL010002080.1, read as the reverse complement.
TCGGGTCCCTCAATCTATTTTTGGGTTCCTCAATCCATTTTTGGGTTCCTCAATCCATTTTTGGTTTCCTCAATCCATTTTTTGGTCCTTCAATCCATTTTTGGGTTCCTCAGAACTTTTTTGGGTTCCTCTATCCATTTTTGGGTTCCTCAACCCTTTTTTGGTTCCCTCAGCCCATTTTTGGTTCCCTCAGCCCATTTTTGTGTTTCTCAGAATATTTTTGGGTTCCTCAATACATTTTTGGTTTCCTCAATCTATTTTGGCGTTCCTCAATCCATTTTTGCTTCCCTCAGCCCATTTTTGGGTTCCTCAATCCATTTTTAAGTTCCTCAATCCATTTTTTGATTCCTCAATCCATGTTTGGGTCCTTCAATACATTTTTGGTTTCCTCAATCCATTTTTAGGGACTTCAGCCCATTTTTGGGTTCTTCAATCCATTTTTTGGACCATGAATCCATTTTTTGATTCTTCAATCTATTTTTTGGTCCCTCAATCCTTCTTTGGGTTCCTCAATCTATGTTTTGATCCCTCAATCCACTTTTGGGTTCTTCAGCCCATTTTTGGGTTCCTCAATCCGTTTTTGGTTTACTGAATCCATTTTTGGGTTCCTCAATCCATTTTTGGGTCCCTTAAACTATTTTTGAGTTCCGCAGCCCACTTTTCGGTTCCTCAGTCTATTTTGGGGTTCCTCAAACCATTTTTGGTTCCTCGATTCATTTTTGCGTTCCTGAATTCAGTTTTTGTGTTTCTCAATTCATTTTTGGGTCCTTCAAAACATTTTTGTTCTCCTCAATCCATTTTTAGGTCCTCAGCCCTTTTTTTCGGTTCCTCAGCCCATTTTTTAGTTCCTCGATCCATTTTTTGATTCCTCAATCCATTTTTTAGACCCTCAATCCGTGTTTTGGTCCCCAACCCATTTTTGGGTCCCTATCCCTTTTTTTAGGTTCCTCAGCCCATTTTTGGGTCCCTCAGTCCATTTTTGGGTTCCTCTATCCATTTTTGGTTCCTCAATTCATTTTGCGTTCCTGAGTTCAATTTTTGTGTTCCTCAATCCATTTTTGTGTCCTTCAATACATTTCTGGTTTCCTCAATCCATTTTTCGGGACTTCAGCCCATTTTTGGGTTCCTCAGAACATTTTTGGGTTTCTCAGAATATTTCTGGTTTCCTCAGAACATTTTTGGTATCCTCAATCTATTTTGGATTTCTTCAATCCATTTTTGTTTCCCTCAGCCCATTTTTGGGTCCCTCAGACCATTTTTGGTTTCCTCAGACCACGTTTGGTTTCCTCAGAACATTTTTGGGTTCCTCAATCCATTTTTAAGTTCCTCAATCCATTTTTTGATTCCTCAATCCATTTGTGAGTTCCTCAATCCATTTTTGGCTTCTTTAGCCCATTTTTGGGTTTCTCAACCCATTTTGGGGTTCCTCTATCCATTTTTTGATTCCTCAGCTCATTTTTGAGTTTCTCAATCCATTTTTGGGTTTCTCCACCCATTTCTGGGTTGCTTAATCCGGTTTTTTGTCCCTCAATCCATTTCTTGATACCTCAGCTCATTTTTGGCTCCCTGTATTTTTTGGGGGTTTCCTCAGTCAATTTTGGTGTCCCTCAGCCCATTTTGGAGTTCCTCAATCCATTTTTGGTTCCCTCAGACCATTTTGGGGGTCGCTCATTTTTGGTTTCCTCAGCTCATTTTTGTGTTGCTCAATTCATTTTTTGGTTCCTCAATCCAATTTTTGGACCCTCAATCCATTTTTGGGTAGCTCAGTCCATTTTTTAGTTCCTCAGTCCTTTATTGGGTCTCTCAATCCATTTTTGGGTTCCTCAATCCTTTTTTGGGTTCCTCAATCCATTCTTGGGCTCCTCTTTCCATTTTTAGATTCATCAATCCATTTTTGGGTTCCTCAATCCATTTTTGGTTCCCTCAGCCCATTTTTGGTTCCCTCAGCCCATTTTTGTGTTTCTCAGAATATTTTTGGGTTCCTCAAAACATTTTTGGTTTCCTCAATCTATTTTGGCGTTCCTCAATCCATTTTTGCTTCCCTCAGCCCATTTTTGGGTTCCTCAATCCATTTTTAAGTTCCTCAATCCATTTTTTGATTCCTCAATCCATGTTTGGGTCCTTCAATACATTTTTGGTTTCCTCAATCCATTTTTAGGGACTTCAGCCCATTTTTGGGTTCTTCAATCCATTTTTTGGACCATGAATCCATTTTTTGTTTCTTCAATCTATTTTTTGGTCCCTCAATCCTTCTTTGGGTTCCTCAATCTATGTTTTGGTCCCTCAATCCACTTTTGGGTTCTTCAGCCCATTTTTGGGTTCCTCAATCCGTTTTTGGTTTACTGAATCCATTTTTGGGTTCCTCAATCCATTTTTGGGTCCCTTAAACTATTTTTGAGTTCCGCAGCCCACTTTTCGGTTCCTCAGTCTATTTTGGGGTTCCTCAAACCATTTTTGGTTCCTCGATTCATTTTTGTGTTCCTGAATTCAGTTTTTGTGTTTATCAATTCATTTTTGGGTCCTTCAAAACATTTTTGTTCTCCTCAATCCATTTTTCGGGCCTTTAGCCCATTTTGGGGGGTTTAATACCATGTTTTGCTCCATGAATCCATTTTTTTGTTTCTTCAATCTATTTTTTGGTCCCTCAATGCATCTTTGGATTCCTCAATCCATTTTTGGGTTCCTCAGACCACTTTTGGGTCGCTCAGCCCATTTTTGGTTTCCTCAGAACATTTTTGTGTTGCTCAATTAATTTTTGGGTTCCTCAATCCAATTTTTGGACCCTCAATCCATTTTTGGGTTTCTCAATCTTCCTTTGGTCCCTCAATCCATTTTTGGGTTCTTCAGCCCATTTTTGGATTCTTGAGTCTATTTTTGGGTTCCTGAAACTTTTTTTTGGACCCTGAATCCATTTTCGGGTTTCTCAATTTATTTTTGTGTCCCTCAATCTATTTTTGGGTTCCTCAATCCATTTTTGGGTTCCTCAATCCATTTTTGGGTTCTTCAATCCATTTTTTGGTCCTTCAATCCATTTTTGGGTTCCTCAGAACTTTTTTGGGTTCCTCAATCCATTTTTTCGTTCCTGAATGCTTTTTTTGGACCCTCAATCCATTTTTGGGTACCTGACCCAATTTTTGCATTCCTCAACCCTTTTTTGGGTTCCTCAATCCATTTTTGTGTTCCTCAATCCATTTTTTGGACCCGCAACCCATTTTTTGGACCCTCAATCCATTTTTAGGTCCTCAGCCCTTTTTTTCGGTTCCTCAGCCCATTTTTTAGTTCCTCGATCCATTTTTTGATTCCTCAATCCATTTTTTAGACCCTCAATCCGTTTTTTGGTCCCCAACCCATTTTTGGGTCCCTATCCCTTTTTTTAGGTTCCTCAGCCCATTTTTGGGTCCCTCAGTCCATTTTTGGGTTCCTCTATCCATTTTTGGTTCCTCAATTCATTTTTGCGTTCCTGAGTTCAATTTTTGTGTTCCTCAATCCATTTTTGTGTCCTTCAATACATTTCTGGTTTCCTCAATCCATTTTTCGGGACTTCAGCCCATTTTTGGGTCCCTCAGACCATTTTTGGGTTCCTCAGACCACGTTTGGTTTCCTCAGAACATTTTTGGGTTCCTCAATCCATTTTTAATTCCTCAATGCATTTTTTGATTCCTCAATCCATTTGTGAGTTCCTCAATCCATTTTTGGCTTCTTTAGCCCAATTTTTTGGTTTCTCAACCCATTTTGGGGTTCCTCAATCCATTTTTTGATTCCTCAGTCAATTTTTGAGTTTCTCAATCCATTTTTGGGTTTCTCCACCCATTTCTGGGTTGCTTAATCCGGTTTTTTGTCCCTCAATCCATTTCTTGATACCTCAGCTCATTTTTGGCTCCCTGTATTTTTTGGGGGGTTCCTCAGTCAATTTTGGTGTCCCTCAGCCCATTTTGGAGTTCCTCAATCCATTTTTGGTTCCCTCAGACCATTTTGGGGGTCGCTCATTTTTGGTTTCCTCAGCTCATTTTTGTGTTGCTCAATTCATTTTTTGGTTCCTCAATCCAATTTTTGGACCCTCAATCCATTTTTGGGTAGCTCAGTCCATTTTTTAGTTCCTCAGTCCTTTATTGGGTCTCTCAATCCATTTTTGGGTTCCTCAATCCTTTTTTGGGTTCCTCAATCCATTCTTGGGCTCCTATTTCCATTTTTAGGTTCATCAATCCATTTTTGGGTTCCTCAATCCATTTTTGGTTCCCTCAGCCCATTTTTGGTTCCCTCAGCCCATTTTTGTGTTTCTCAGAATATTTTTGGGTTCCTCAAAACATTTTTGGTTTCCTCAATCTATTTTGGCGTTCCTCAATCCATTTTTGCTTCCCTCAGCCCATTTTTGGGTTCCTCAATCCATTTTTAAGTTCCTCAATCCATTTTTTGATTCCTCAATCCATGTTTGGGTCCTTCAATACATTTTTGGTTTCCTCAATCCATTTTTAGGGACTTCAGCCCATTTTTGGGTTCTTCAATCCATTTTTTGGACCATGAATCCATTTTTTGTTTCTTCAATCTATTTTTTGGTCCCTCAATCCTTCTTTGGGTTCCTCAATCTATGTTTTGGTCCCTCAATCCACTTTTGGGTTCTTCAGCACATTTTTGGGTTCCTCAATCCGTTTTTGGTTTACTGAATCCATTTTTGGGTTCCTCAATCCATTTTTGGGTCCCTTAAACTATTTTTGAGTTCCGCAGCCCACTTTTCGGTTCCTCAGTCTATTTTGGGGTTCCTCAAACCATTTTTGGTTCCTCGATTCATTTTTGCGTTCCTGAATTCAGTTTTTGTGTTTCTCAATTCATTTTTGGGTCCTTCAAAACATTTTTGTTCTCCTCAATCCATTTTTCGGGCCTTCAGCCCATTTTGGGGGTTTTAATACCATGTTTTGCTCCATGAATCCATTTTTTTGTTTCTTCAATCTATTTTTTGGTCCCTCAATGCATCTTTGGATTCCTCAATCCATTTTTGGGTTCCTCAGACCACTTTTGGGTCGCTCAGCCCATTTTTGGTTTCCTCAGAACATTTTTGTGTTGCTCAATTAATTTTTGGTTTCCTCAATCCAATTTTAGGACCCTCAATCCATTTTTGGGTTTCTTAATCTTCTTTTGGTCCCTCAATCCATTTTTGGGTTCTTCAGCCCATTTTTGGATTCTTGAGTCTATTTTTGGGTTCCTGAATCTCTTTTTTGGACCCTGAATCCATTTTCGGGTTTCTCAATTTATTTTTGTGTCCCTCAATCTATTTTTGGGTTCCTCAATCCATTTTTGGGTTCTTCAATCCATTTTTTATTCCTTCAATCCATTTTTGGGTTCCTCAGAACTTTTTTGGGTTCCTCAATCCATTTTTTCGTTCCTGAATGCTTTTTTTGGACCCTCAATCCATTTTTGGGTACCTGACCCAATTTTTGCATTCCTCAACCCTTTTTTGGGTTCCTCAATCCATTTTTGTGTTCCTCAATCCATTTTTTGGACCCGCAACCCATTTTTTGGACCCTCAATCCATTTTTAGGTCCTCAGCCCTTTTTTTCGGTTCCTCAGCCCATTTTTTAGTTCCTCGATCCATTTTTTGATTCCTCAATCCATTTTTTAGACCCTCAATCCGTTTTTTGGTCCCCAACCCATTTTTGGGTCCCTATCCCTTTTTTTAGGTTCCTCAGCCCATTTTTGGGTCCCTCAGTCCATTTTTGGGTTCCTCTATCCATTTTTGGTTCCTCAATTCATTTTTGCGTTCCTGAGTTCAATTTTTGTGTTCCTCAATCCATTTTTGTGTCCTTCAATACATTTCTGGTTTCCTCAATCCATTTTTCGGGACTTCAGCCCATTTTTGGGTCCCTCAGACCATTTTTGGGTTCCTCAGACCACGTTTGGTTTCCTCAGAACATTTTTGGGTTCCTCAATCCATTTTTAAGTTCCTCAATCCATTTTTTGATTCCTCAATCCATTTGTGAGTTCCTCAATCCATTTTTGGCTTCTTTAGCCCAATTTTTGGGTATCTCAACCCATTTTGGGGTTCCTCAATCCATTTTTTGATTCCTCAGTCAATTTTTGAGTTTCTCAATCCATTTTTGGGTTTCTCCACCCATTTCTGGGTTGCTTAATCCGGTTTTTTGTCCCTCAATCCATTTCTTGATACCTCAGCTCATTTTTGGCTCCCTGTATTTTTTGGGGGGTTCCTCAGTCAATTTTGGTGTCCCTCAGCCCATTTTTGAGTTCCTCAATCCATTTTTGGTTCCCTCACACCATTTTGGGGGTCGCTCATTTTTGGTTTCCTCAGCTCATATTTGTGCTGCTCAATTCATTTTTTGGTTCCTCAATCCAATTTTTGGACCCTCAATCCATTTTTGGGTAGCTCAGTCCATTTTTTAGTTCCTCAGTCCTTTATTGGGTCTCTCAATCCATTTTTGGGTTCCTCAATCCTTTTTTGGGTTCCTCAATCCATTCTTGGGCTCCTCTTTCCATTTTTAGATTCATCAATCCATTTTTGGGTTCCTCAATCCATTTTTGGTTCCCTCAGCCCATTTTTGGTTCCCTCAGCCCATTTTTGTGTTTCTCAGAATATTTTTGGGTTCCTCAAAACATTTTTGGTTTCCTCAAACTATTTTGGCGTTCCTCAATCCATTTTTGCTTCCCTCAGCCCATTTTTGGGTTCCTCAATCCATTTTTAAGTTCCTCAATCCATTTTTTGATTCCTCAATCCATGTTTGGGTCCTTCAATACATTTTTGGTTTCCTCAATCCATTTTTAGGGACTTCAGCCCATTTTTGGGTTCTTCAATCCATTTTTTGGACCATGAATCCATTTTTTGTTTCTTCAATCTATTTTTTGGTCCCTCAATCCTTCTTTGGGTTCCTCAATCTATGTTTTGGTCCCTCAATCCACTTTTGGGTTCTTCAGCACATTTTTGGGTTCCTCAATCCGTTTTTGGTTTACTGAATCCATTTTTGGGTTCCTCAATCCATTTTTGGGTCCCTTAAACTATTTTTGAGTTCCGCAGCCCACTTTTCGGTTCCTCAGTCTATTTTGGGGTTCCTCAAACCATTTTTGGTTCCTCGATTCATTTTTGCGTTCCTGAATTCAGTTTTTGTGTTTCTCAATTCATTTTTGGGTCCTTCAAAACATTTTTGTTCTCCTCAATCCATTTTTCGGGCCTTCAGCCCATTTTGGGGGTTTTAATACCATGTTTTGCTCCATGAATCCATTTTTTTGTTTCTTCAATCTATTTTTTGGTCCCTCAATGCATCTTTGGATTCCTCAATCCATTTTTGGGTTCCTCAGACCACTTTTGGTTCGCTCAGCCCAGTTTTGGGTCGCTCAGCCCATTTTTGGTTTCCTCAGAACATTTTTGTGTTGCTCAATTAATTTTTGGGTTCCTCAATCCAATTTTAGGACCCTCAATCCATTTTTGGGTTTCTCAATCTTCTTTTGGTCCCTCAATCCATTTTTGGGTTCTTCAGCCCATTTTTGGATTCTTGAGTCTATTTTTGGGTTCCTGAATCTTTTTTTTGGGCCCTGAATCCATTTTCGGGTTTCTCAATTTATTTTTGTGTCCCTCAATCTATTTTTGGGTTCCTCAATCCATTTTTGGGTTCCTCAATCCATTTTTGGGTTCCTCAGAACTTTTTTGGGTTCCTCAATCCATTTTTTCGTTCCTGAATGCTTTTTTTGGACCCTCAATCCATTTTTGGGTACCTGACCCAATTTTTGCATTCCTCAACCCTTTTTTGGGTTCCTCAATCCATTTTTGTGTGTGTTCCTCAATCCATTTTTTGGACCCGCAACCCATTTTTTGGACCCTCAATCCATTTTTAGGTCCTCAGCCCTTTTTTATTTCCTCAATCCATTTTTTGATTCCTCAATCCATTTTTTAGACCCTCAATCCGTTTTTTGGTCCCGAACCCATTTTTGGGTCCCTATCCCTTTTTTTAGGTTCCTCAGCCCATTTTTGGGTCCCTCAGTCCATTTTTGGGTTCCTCTATCCATTTTTGGTTCCTCAATTCATTTTTGCGTTCCTGAGTTCAATTTTTGTGTTCCTCAATCCATTTTTGTGTCCTTCAATACATTTCTGGTTTCCTCAATCCATTTTTCGGGACTTCAGCCCATTTTTGGGTTCCTCAGAACATTTTTGGGTTTCTCAGAATATTTCTGGGTTCCTCAGAACATTTTTGGGTTCCTCAATCTATTTTGGATTTCTTCAATCCATTTTTGGTTCCCTCAGCCCATTTTTGGGTCCCTCAGACCATTTTTGGGTTCCTCAGACCACGTTTGGTTTCCTCAGAACATTTTTGGGTTCCTCAATCCATTTTTAAGTTCCTCAATCCATTTTTTGATTCCTCAATCCATTTGTGAGTTCCTCAATCCATTTTTGGCTTCTTTAGCCCATTTTTGGGTTTCTCAACACATTTTGGGGTTCCTCAATCCATTTTTTGATTCCTCAGTCAATTTTTGAGTTTCTCAATCCATTTTTGGGTTTCTCCACCCATTTCTGGGTTGCTTAATCCGGTTTTTTGTCCCTCAATCCATTTCTTGATACCTCAGCTCATTTTTGGCTCCCTGTATTTTTTGGGGGGTTCCTCAGTCAATTTTGGTGTCCCTCAGCCCATTTTTGAGTTCCTCAATCCATTTTTGGTTCCCTCAGACCATTTTGGGGGTCGCTCATTTTTGGTTTCCTCAGCTCATTTTTGTGTTGCTCAATTCATTTTTTGGTTCCTCAATCCAATTTTTGGACCCTCAATCCATTTTTGGGTAGCTCAGTCCATTTTTTAGTTCCTCAGTCCTTTATTGGGTCTCTCAATCCATTTTTGGGTTCCTCAATCCTTTTTTGGGTTCCTCAATCCATTCTTGGGCTCCTCTTTCCATTTTTAGATTCATCAATCCATTTTTGGGTTCCTCAATCCATTTTTGGTTCCCTCAGCCCATTTTTGGTTCCCTCAGCCCATTTTTGTGTTTCTCAGAATATTTTTGGGTTCCTCAAAACATTTTTGGTTTCCTCAATCTATTTTGGCGTTCCTCAATCCATTTTTGCTTCCCTCAGCCCATTTTTGGGTTCCTCAATCCATTTTTAAGTTCCTCAATCCATTTTTTGATTCCTCAATCCATGTTTGGGTCCTTCAATACATTTTTGGTTTCCTCAATCCATTTTTAGGGACTTCAGCCCATTTTTGGGTTCTTCAATCCATTTTTTGGACCATGAATCCATTTTTTGTTTCTTCAATCTATTTTTTGGTCCCTCAATCCTTCTTTGGGTTCCTCAATCTATGTTTTGGTCCCTCAATCCACTTTTGGGTTCTTCAGCCCATTTTTGGGTTCCTCAATCCGTTTTTGGTTTACTGAATCCATTTTTGGGTTCCTCAATCCATTTTTGGGTCCCTTAAACTATTTTTGAGTTCCGCAGCCCACTTTTCGGTTCCTCAGTCTATTTTGGGGTTCCTCAAACCATTTTTGGTTCCTCGATTCATTTTTGCGTTCCTGAATTCAGTTTTTGTGTTTCTCAATTCATTTTTGGGTCCTTCAAAACATTTTTGTTCTCCTCAATCCATTTTTCGGGCCTTCAGCCCATTTTGGGGGTTTTAATACCATGTTTTGCTCCATGAATCCATTTTTTTGTTTCTTCAATCTATTTTTTGGTCCCTCAATGCATCTTTGGATTCCTCAATCCATTTTTGGTTTCCTCAGACCACTTTTGGTTCGCTCAGCCCATTTTTGGGTCGCTCAGCCCATTTTTGGTTTCCTCAGAACATTTTTGTGTTGCTCAATTAATTTTTGGGTTCCTCAATCCAATTTTAGGACCCTCAATCCATTTTTGGGTTTCTCAATCTTCTTTTGGTCCCTCAATCCATTTTTGGGTTCTTCAGCCCATTTTTGGATTCTTGAGTCTATTTTTGGGTTCCTGAATCTTTTTTTTGGGCCCTGAATCCATTTTCGGGTTTCTCAATTTATTTTTGTGTCCCTCAATCTATTTTTGGGTTCCTCAATCCATTTTTGGGTTCCTCAATCCATTTTTGGGTTCCTCAGAACTTTTTTGGGTTCCTCAATCCATTTTTTCGTTCCTGAATGCTTTTTTTGGACCCTCAATCCATTTTTGGGTACCTGACCCAATTTTTGCATTCCTCAACCCTTTTTTGGGTTCCTCAATCCATTTTTGTGTGTGTTCCTCAATCCATTTTTTGGACCCGCAACCCATTTTTTGGACCCTCAATCCATTTTTAGGTCCTCAGCCCTTTTTTATTTCCTCAATCCATTTTTTGATTCCTCAATCCATTTTTTAGACCCTCAATCCGTTTTTTGGTCCCCAACCCATTTTTGGGTCCCTATCCCTTTTTTTAGGTTCCTCAGCCCATTTTTGGGTCCCTCAGTCCATTTTTGGGTTCCTCTATCCATTTTTGGTTCCTCAATTCATTTTTGCGTTCCTGAGTTCAATTTTTGTGTTCCTCAATCCATTTTTGTGTCCTTCAATACATTTCTGGTTTCCTCAATCCATTTTTCGGGACTTCAGCCCATTTTTGGGTTCCTCAGAACATTTTTGGGTTTCTCAGAATATTTCTGGGTTCCTCAGAACATTTTTGGGTTCCTCAATCTATTTTGGATTTCTTCAATCCATTTTTGGTTCCCTCAGCCCATTTTTGGGTCCCTCAGACCATTTTTGGGTTCCTCAGACCACGTTTGGTTTCCTCAGAACATTTTTGGGTTCCTCAATCCATTTTTAAGTTCCTCAATCCATTTTTTGATTCCTCAATCCATTTGTGAGTTCCTCAATCCATTTTTGGCTTCTTTAGCCCATTTTTGGGTTTCTCAACCCATTTTGGGGTTCCTCAATCCATTTTTTGATTCCTCAGTCAATTTTTGAGTTTCTCAATCCATTTTTGGGTTTCTCCACCCATTTCTGGGTTGCTTAATCCGGTTTTTTGTCCCTCAATCCATTTCTTGATACCTCAGCTCATTTTTGGCTCCCTGTATTTTTTGGGGGGTTCCTCAGTCAATTTTGGTGTCCCTCAGCCCATTTTTGAGTTCCTCAATCCATTTTTGGTTCCCTCAGACCATTTTGGGGGTCGCTCATTTTTGGTTTCCTCAGCTCATTTTTGTGTTGCTCAATTCATTTTTTGGTTCCTCAATCCAATTTTTGGACCCTCAATCCATTTTTGGGTAGCTCAGTCCATTTTTTAGTTCCTCAGTCCTTTATTGGGTCTCTCAATCCATTTTTGGGTTCCTCAATCCTTTTTTGGGTTCCTCAATCCATTCTTGGGCTCCTCTTTCCATTTTTAGATTCATCAATCCATTTTTGGGTTCCTCAATCCATTTTTGGTTCCCTCAGCCCATTTTTGGTTCCCTCAGCCCATTTTTGTGTTTCTCAGAATATTTTTGGGTTCCTCAAAACATTTTTGGTTTCCTCAATCTATTTTGGCGTTCCTCAATCCATTTTTGCTTCCCTCAGCCCATTTTTGGGTTCCTCAATCCATTTTTAAGTTCCTCAATCCATTTTTTGATTCCTCAATCCATGTTTGGGTCCTTCAATACATTTTTGGTTTCCTCAATCCATTTTTAGGGACTTCAGCCCATTTTTGGGTTCTTCAATCCATTTTTTGGACCATGAATCCATTTTTTGTTTCTTCAATCTATTTTTTGGTCCCTCAATCCTTCTTTGGGTTCCTCAATCTATGTTTTGGTCCCTCAATCCACTTTTGGGTTCTTCAGCCCATTTTTGGGTTCCTCAATCCGTTTTTGGTTTACTGAATCCATTTTTGGGTTCCTCAATCCATTTTTGGGTCCCTTAAACTATTTTTGAGTTCCGCAGCCCACTTTTCGGTTCCTCAGTCTATTTTGGGGTTCCTCAAACCATTTTTGGTTCCTCGATTCATTTTTGCGTTCCTGAATTCAGTTTTTGTGTTTCTCAATTCATTTTTGGGTCCTTCAAAACATTTTTGTTCTCCTCAATCCATTTTTCGGGCCTTCAGCCCATTTTGGGGGTTTTAATACCATGTTTTGCTCCATGAATCCATTTTTTTGTTTCTTCAATCTATTTTTTGGTCCCTCAATGCATCTTTGGATTCCTCAATCCATTTTTGGGTTCCTCAGACCACTTTTGGTTCGCTCAGCCCAGTTTTGGGTCGCTCAGCCCATTTTTGGTTTCCTCAGAACATTTTTGTGTTGCTCAATTAATTTTTGGGTTCCTCAATCCAATTTTAGGACCCTCAATCCATTTTTGGGTTTCTCAATCTTCTTTTGGTCCCTCAATCCATTTTTGGGTTCTTCAGCCCATTTTTGGATTCTTGAGTCTATTTTTGGGTTCCTGAATCTTTTTTTTGGGCCCTGAATCCATTTTCGGGTTTCTCAATTTATTTTTGTGTCCCTCAATCTATTTTTGGGTTCCTCAATCCATTTTTGGGTTCCTCAATCCATTTTTGGGTTCCTCAGAACTTTTTTGGGTTCCTCAATCCATTTTTTCGTTCCTGAATGCTTTTTTTGGACCCTCAATCCATTTTTGGGTACCTGACCCAATTTTTGCATTCCTCAACCCTTTTTTGGGTTCCTCAATCCATTTTTGTGTGTGTTCCTCAATCCATTTTTTGGACCCGCAACCCATTTTTTGGACCCTCAATCCATTTTTAGGTCCTCAGCCCTTTTTTATTTCCTCAATCCATTTTTTGATTCCTCAATCCATTTTTTAGACCCTCAATCCGTTTTTTGGTCCCCAACCCATTTTTGGGTCCCTATCCCTTTTTTTAGGTTCCTCAGCCCATTTTTGGGTCCCTCAGTCCATTTTTGGGTTCCTCTATCCATTTTTGGTTCCTCAATTCATTTTTGCGTTCCTGAGTTCAATTTTTGTGTTCCTCAATCCATTTTTGTGTCCTTCAGTACATTTCTGGTTTCCTCAATCCATTTTTCGGGACTTCAGCCCATTTTTGGGTTCCTCAGAACATTTTTGGGTTTCTCAGAATATTTCTGGGTTCCTCAGAACATTTTTGGGTTCCTCAATCTATTTTGGATTTCTTCAATCCATTTTTGGTTCCCTCAGCCCATTTTTGGGTCCCTCAGACCATTTTTGGGTTCCTCAGACCACGTTTGGTTTCCTCAGAACATTTTTGGGTTCCTCAATCCATTTTTAAGTTCCTCAATCCATTTTTTGATTCCTCAATCCATTTGTGAGTTCCTCAATCCATTTTTGGCTTCTTTAGCCCATTTTTGGGTTTCTCAACCCATTTTGGGGTTCCTCAATCCATTTTTTGATTCCTCAGTCAATTTTTGAGTTTCTCAATCCATTTTTGGGTTTCTCCACCCATTTCTGGGTTGCTTAATCCGGTTTTTTGTCCCTCAATCCATTTCTTGATACCTCAGCTCATTTTTGGCTCCCTGTATTTTTTGGGGGGTTCCTCAGTCAATTTTGGTGTCCCTCAGCCCATTTTTGAGTTCCTCAATCCATTTTTGGTTCCCTCAGACCATTTTGGGGGTCGCTCATTTTTGGTTTCCTCAGCTCATTTTTGTGTTGCTCAATTCATTTTTTGGTTCCTCAATCCAATTTTTGGACCCTCAATCCATTTTTGGGTAGCTCAGTCCATTTTTTAGTTCCTCAGTCCTTTATTGGGTCTCTCAATCCATTTTTGGGTTCCTCAATCCTTTTTTGGGTTCCTCAATCCATTCTTGGGCTCCTCTTTCCATTTTTAGATTCATCAATCCATTTTTGGGTTCCTCAATCCATTTTTGGTTCCCTCAGCCCATTTTTGGTTCCCTCAGCCCATTTTTGTGTTTCTCAGAATATTTTTGGGTTCCTCAAAACATTTTTGGTTTCCTCAATCTATTTTGGCGTTCCTCAATCCATTTTTGCTTCCCTCAGCCCATTTTTGGGTTCCTCAATCCATTTTTAAGTTCCTCAATCCATTTTTTGATTCCTCAATCCATGTTTGGGTCCTTCAATACATTTTTGGTTTCCTCAATCCATTTTTAGGGACTTCAGCCCATTTTTGGGTTCTTCAATCCATTTTTTGGACCATGAATCCATTTTTTGTTTCTTCAATCTATTTTTTGGTCCCTCAATCCTTCTTTGGGTTCCTCAATCTATGTTTTGGTCCCTCAATCCACTTTTGGGTTCTTCAGCCCATTTTTGGGTTCCTCAATCCGTTTTTGGTTTACTGAATCCATTTTTGGGTTCCTCAATCCATTTTTGGGTCCCTTAAACTATTTTTGAGTTCCGCAGCCCACTTTTCGGTTCCTCAGTCTATTTTGGGGTTCCTCAAACAATTTTTGGTTCCTCGATTCATTTTTGCGTTCCTGAATTCAGTTTTTGTGTTTCTCAATTCATTTTTGGGTCCTTCAAAACATTTTTGTTCTCCTCAATCCATTTTTCGGGCCTTCAGCCCATTTTGGGGGTTTTAATACCATGTTTTGCTCCATGAATCCATTTTTTTGTTTCTTCAATCTATTTTTTGGTCCCTCAATGCATCTTTGGATTCCTCAATCCATTTTTGGGTTCCTCAGACCACTTTTGGGTCGCTCAGCCCATTTTTGGTTTCCTCAGAACATTTTTGTGTTGCTCAATTAATTTTTGGGTTCCTCAATCCAATTTTAGGACCCTCAATCCATTTTTGGGTTTCTCAATCTTCTTTTGGTCCCTCAATCCATTTTTGGGTTCTTCAGCCCATTTTTGGATTCTTGAGTCTATTTTTGGGTTCCTGAATCTCTTTTTTGGACCCTGAATCCATTTTCGGGTTTCTCAATTTATTTTTGTGTCCCTCAATCTATTTTTGGGTTCCTCAATCCATTTTTGGGTTCCTCAATCCATTTTTGGGTTCTTCAATCCATTTTTTGTTCCTTCAATCCATTTTTGGGTTCCTCAGAACTTTTTTGGGTTCCTCAATCCATTTTTTCGTTCCTGAATGCTTTTTTTGGACCCTCAATCCATTTTTGGGTACCTGACCCAATTTTTGCATTCCTCAACCCTTTTTTGGGTTCCTCAATCCATTTTTGTGTTCCTCAATCCATTTTTTGGACCCGCAACCCATTTTTTGGACCCTCAATCCATTTTTAGGTCCTCAGCCCTTTTTTTCGGTTCCTCAGCCCATTTTTTAGTTCCTCGATCCATTTTTTGATTCCTCAATCCATTTTTTAGACCCTCAATCCGTTTTTTGGTCCCCAACCCATTTTTGGGTCCCTATCCCTTTTTTTAGGTTCCTCAGCCCATTTTTGGGTCCCTCAGTCCATTTTTGGGTTCCTCTATCCATTTTTGGTTCCTCAATTCATTTTTGCGTTCCTGAGTTCAATTTTTGTGTTCCTCAATCCATTTTTGTGTCCTTCAATACATTTCTGGTTTCCTCAATCCATTTTTCGGGACTTCAGCCCATTTTTGGGTCCCTCAGACCATTTTTGGGTTCCTCAGACCACGTTTGGTTTCCTCAGAACATTTTTGGGTTCCTCAATCCATTTTTAAGTTCCTCAATCCATTTTATGATTCCTCAATCCATGTTTGGGTCCTTCAATACATTTTTGGTTTCCTCAATCCATTTTTAGGGACTTCAGCCCATTTTTGGGTTCTTCAATCCATTTTTTGGACCATGAATCCATTTTTTGTTTCTTCAATGTATTTTTTGGTCCCTCAATCCTTCTTTGGGTTCCTCAATCTATGTTTTGGTCCCTCAATCCACTTTTGGGTTCTTCAGCCCATTTTTGGGTTCCTCAATCCGTTTTTGGTTTACTGAATCCATTTTTGGGTTCCTCAATCCATTTTTGGGTCCCTTAAACTATTTTTGAGTTCCGCAGCCCACTTTTCGGTTCCTCAGTCTATTTTGGGGTTCCTCAAACCATTTTTGGTTCCTCGATTCATTTTTGCGTTCCTGAATTCAGTTTTTGTGTTTCTCAATTCATTTTTGGGTCCTTCAAAACATTTTTGTTCTCCTCAATCTATTTTTCGGGCCTTCAGCCCATTTTGGGGGTTTTAATACCATGTTTTGCTCCATGAATCCATTTTTTTGTTTCTTCAATCTATTTTTTGGTCCCTCAATGCATCTTTGGATTCCTCAATCCATTTTTGGGTTCCTCAGACCACTTTTGGGTCGCTCAGCCCATTTTTGGGTTGATCAGCCCATTTTTGGTTTCCTCAGAACATTTTTGTGTTGCTCAATTAATTTTTGGGTTCCTCAATCCAATTTTAGGACCCTCAATCCATTTTTGGGTTTCTCAATCTTCTTTTGGTCCCTCAATCCATTTTTGGGTTCTTCAGCCCATTTTTGGATTCTTGAGTCTATTTTTGGGTTCCTGAATCTCTTTTTTGGACCCTGAATCCATTTTCGGGTTTCTCAATTTATTTTTGTGTCCCTCAATCTATTTTTGGGTTCCTCAATCCATTTTTGGGTTCCTCAATCCATTTTTGGGTTCTTCAATCCATTTTTTGGTCCTTCAATCCATTTTTGGGTTCCTCAGAACTTTTTTGGGTTCCTTAATCCATTTTTTCGTTCCTGAATGCTTTTTTTGGACCCTCAATCCATTTTTGGGTACCTGACCCAATTTTTGCATTCCTCAACCCTTTTTTGGGTTCCTCAATCCATTTTTGTGTTCCTCAATCCATTTTTCGGACCCGCAACCCATTTTTTGGACCCTCAATCCATTTTTAGGTCCTCAGCCCTTTTTTTCGGTTCCTCAGCCCATTTTTTAGTTCCTCGATCCATTTTTTGATTCCTCAATCCATTTTTTAGACCCTCAATCCGTTTTTTGGTCCCCAACCCATTTTTGGGTCCCTATCCCTTTTTTTAGGTTCCTCAGCCCATTTTTGGGTCCCTCAGTCCATTTTTGGGTTCCTCTATCCATTTTTGGTTCCTCAATTCATTTTTGCGTTCCTGAGTTCAATTTTTGTGTTCCTCAATCCATTTTTGTGTCCTTCAATACATTTCTGGTTTCCTCAATCCATTTTTCGGGACTTCAGCCCATTTTTGGGTTCCTCAGAACATTTTTGGGTTCCTCAATCTATTTTGGATTTCTTCAATCCATTTTTGGTTCCCTCAGCCCATTTTTGGGTCCCTCAGACCATTTTTGGGTTCCTCAGACCACGTTTGGTTTCCTCAGAACATTTTTGGGTTCCTCAATCCATTTTTAAGTTCCTCAATCCATTTTTTGATTCCTCAATCCATTTGTGAGTTCCTCAATCCATTTTTGGCTTCTTTAGCCCATTTTTGGGTTTCTCAACCCATTTTGGGGTTCCTCAATCCATTTTTTGATTCCTCAGTCAATTTTTGAGTTTCTCAATCCATTTTTGGGTTTCTCCACCCATTTCTGGGTTGCTTAATCCGGTTTTTTGTCCCTCAATCCATTTCTTGATACCTCAGCTCATTTTTGGCTCCCTGTATTTTTTGGGGGGTTCCTCAGTCAATTTTGGTGTCCCTCAGCCCATTTTTGAGTTCCTCAATCCATTTTTGGTTCCCTCAGACCATTTTGGGGGTCGCTCATTTTTGGTTTCCTCAGCTCATTTTTGTGTTGCTCAATTCATTTTTTGGTTCCTCAATCCAATTTTTGGACCCTCAATCCATTTTTGGGTAGCTCAGTCCATTTTTTAGTTCCTCAGTCCTTTATTGGGTCTCTCAATCCATTTTTGGGTTCCTCAATCCTTTTTTGGGTTCCTCAATCCATTCTTGGGCTCCTCTTTCCATTTTTAGATTCATCAATCCATTTTTGGGTTCCTCAATCCATTTTTGGTTCCCTCAGCCCATTTTTGGTTCCCTCAGCCCATTTTTGTGTTTCTCAGAATATTTTTGGGTTCCTCAAAACATTTTTGGTTTCCTCAATCTATTTTGGCGTTCCTCAATCCATTTTTGCTTCCCTCAGCCCATTTTTGGGTTCCTCAATCCATTTTTAAGTTCCTCAATCCATTTTTTGATTCCTCAATCCATGTTTGGGTCCTTCAATACATTTTTGGTTTCCTCAATCCATTTTTAGGGACTTCAGCCCATTTTTGGGTTCTTCAATCCATTTTTTGGACCATGAATCCATTTTTTGTTTCTTCAATCTATTTTTTGGTCCCTCAATCCTTCTTTGGGTTCCTCAATCTATGTTTTGGTCCCTCAATCCACTTTTGGGTTCTTCAGCCCATTTTTGGGTTCCTCAATCCGTTTTTGGTTTACTGAATCCATTTTTGGGTTCCTCAATCCATTTTTGGGTCCCTTAAACTATTTTTGAGTTCCGCAGCCCACTTTTCGGTTCCTCAGTCTATTTTGGGGTTCCTCAAACCATTTTTGGTTCCTCGATTCATTTTTGCGTTCCTGAATTCAGTTTTTGTGTTTCTCAATTCATTTTTGGGTCCTTCAAAACATTTTTGTTCTCCTCAATCCATTTTTCGGGCCTTCAGCCCATTTTGGGGGTTTTAATACCATGTTTTGCTCCATGAATCCATTTTTTTGTTTCTTCAATCTATTTTTTGGTCCCTCAATGCATCTTTGGATTCCTCAATCCATTTTTGGGTTCCTCAGACCACTTTTGGGTCGCTCAGCCCATTTTTGGGTCGCTCAGCCCATTTTTGGTTTCCTCAGAACATTTTTGTGTTGCTCAATTAATTTTTGGTTTCCTCAATCCAATTTTAGGACCCTCAATCCATTTTTGGGTTTCTCAATCTTCTTTTGGTCCCTCAATCCATTTTTGGGTTCTTCAGCCCATTTTTGGATTCTTGAGTCTATTTTTGGGTTCCTGAATCTCTTTTTTGGACCCTGAATCCATTTTCGGGTTTCTCAATTTATTTTTGTGTCCCTCAATCTATTTTTGGGTTCCTCAATCCATTTTTGGGTTCCTCAATCCATTTTTGGGTTCTTCAATCCATTTTTTGTTCCTTCAATCCATTTTTTGGTTCCTCAGAACTTTTTTGGGTTCCTCAATCCATTTTTTCGTTCCTGAATGCTTTTTTTGGACCCTCAATCCATTTTTGGGTACCTGACCCAATTTTTGCATTCCTCAACCCTTTTTTGGGTTCCTCAATCCATTTTTGTGTTCCTCAATCCATTTTTTGGACCCGCAACCCATTTTTTGGACCCTCAATCCATTTTTAGGTCCTCAGCCCTTTTTTTCGGTTCCTCAGCCCATTTTTTAGTTCCTCGATCCATTTTTTGATTCCTCAATCCATTTTTTAGACCCTCAATCCGTTTTTTGGTCCCCAACCCATTTTTGGGTCCCTATCCCTTTTTTTAGGTTCCTCAGCCCATTTTTGGGTCCCTCAGTCCATTTTTGGGTTCCTCTATCCATTTTTGGTTCCTCAATTCATTTTTGCGTTCCTGAGTTCAATTTTTGTGTTCCTCAATCCATTTTTGTGTCCTTCAATACATTTCTGGTTTCCTCAATCCATTTTTCGGGACTTCAGCCCATTTTTGGGTTCCTCAGAACATTTTTGGGTTTCTCAGAATATTTCTGGGTTCCTCAGAACATTTTTGGGTTCCTCAATCTATTTTGGATTTCTTCAATCCATTTTTGGTTCCCTCAGCCCATTTTTGGGTCCCTCAGACCATTTTTGGGTTCCTCAGACCACGTTTGGTTTCCTCAGAACATTTTTGGGTTCCTCAATCCATTTTTAAGTTCCTCAATCCATTTTTTGATTCCTCAATCCATTTGTGAGTTCCTCAATCCATTTTTGGCTTCTTTAGCCCATTTTTGGGTTTCTCAACCCATTTTTGGGTTTCTCAACCCATTTTGGGGTTCCTCAATCCATTTTTTGATTCCTCAGTCAATTTTTGAGTTTCTCAATCCATTTTTGGGTTTCTCCACCCATTTCTGGGTTGCTTAATCCAGTTTTTTGTCCCTCAATCCATTTCTTGATACCTCAGCTCATTTTTGGCCCCCTGTATTTTTTGGGGGGTTCCTCAGTCAATTTTGGTGTCCCTCAGCCCATTTTTGAGTTCCTCAATCCATTTTTGGTTCCCTCAGACCATTTTGGGGGTCGCTCATTTTTGGTTTCCTCAGCTCATTTTTGTGTTGCTCAATTCATTTTTTGGTTCCTCAATCCAATTTTTGGACCCTCAATCCATTTTTGGGTAGCTCAGTCCATTTTTTAGTTCCTCAGTCCTTTATTGGGTCTCTCAATCCATTTTTGGGTTCCTCAATCCTTTTTTGGGTTCCTCAATTCCTTCTTGGGCTCCTCTTTCCATTTTTAGATTCATCAATCCATTTTTGGGTTCCTCAATCCATTTTTGGTTCCCTCAGCCCATTTTTGGTTCCCTCAGCCCATTTTTGTGTTTCTCAGAATATTTTTGGGTTCCTCAAAACATTTTTGGTTTCCTCAATCTATTTTGGTGTTCCTCAATCCATTTTTGCTTCCCTCAGCCCATTTTTGGGTTCCTCAATCCATTTTTAAGTTCCTCAATCCATTTTTTGATTCCTCAATCCATGTTTGGGTCCTTCAATACATTTTTGGTTTCCTCAATCCATTTTTAGGGACTTCAGCCCATTTTTGGGTTCTTCAATCCATTTTTTGGACCATGAATCCATTTTTTGTTTCTTCAATCTATTTTTTGGTCCCTCAATCCTTCTTTGGGTTCCTCAATCTATGTTTTGGTCCCTCAATCCACTTTTGGGTTCTTCAGCCCATTTTTGGGTTCCTCAATCCGTTTTTGGTTTACTGAATCCATTTTTGGGTTTCTCAATCCATTTTTGGGTCCCTTAAACTATTTTTGAGTTCCGCAGCCCACTTTTCGGTTCCTCAGTCTATTTTGGGGTTCCTCAAACCATTTTTGGTTCCTCGATTCATTTTTGCGTTCCTGAATTCAGTTTTTGTGTTTCTCAATTCATTTTTGGGTCCTTCAAAACATTTTTGTTCTCCTCAATCCATTTTTCGGGCCTTCAGCCCATTTTGGGGGTTTTAATACCATGTTTTGCTCCATGAATCCATTTTTTTGTTTCTTCAATCTATTTTTTGGTCCCTCAATGCATCTTTGGATTCCTCAATCCATTTTTGGGTTCCTCAAACCACTTTTGGGTCGCTCAGCCCATTTTTGGGTCGATCAGCCCATTTTTGGTTTCCTCAGAACATTTTTGTGTTGCTCAATTAATTTTTGGGTTCCTCAATCCAATTTTAGGACCCTCAATCCATTTTTGGGTTTCTCAATCTTCTTTTGGTCCCTCAATCCATTTTTGGGTTCTTCAGCCCATTTTTGGATTCTTGAGTCTATTTTTGGGTTCCTGAATCTCTTTTTTGGACCCTGAATCCATTTTCGGGTTTCTCAATTTATTTTTGTGTCCCTCAATCTATTTTTGGGTTCCTCAATCCATTTTTGTGTCCCTCAATCTATTTTTGGGTTCCTCAATCCATTTTTTGTTCCTTCAATCCATTTTTGGGTTCCTCAGAACTTTTTTGGGTTCCTCAATCCATTTTTTCGTTCCTGAATGCTTTTTTTGGACCCTCAATCCATTTTTGGGTACCTGACCCAATTTTTGCATTCCTCAACCCTTTTTTGGGTTCCTCAATCCATTTTTGTGTTCCTCAATCCATTTTTTGGACCCGCAACCCATTTTTTGGACCCTCAATCCATTTTTAGGTCCTCAGCCCTTTTTTTCGGTTCCTCAGCCCATTTTTTAGTTCCTCGATCCATTTTTTGATTCCTCAATCCGTTTTTTGGTCCCCAACCCATTTTTGGGTCCCTATCCCTTTTTTTAGGTTCCTCAGCCCATTTTTGGGTCCCTCAGTCCATTTTTGGGTTCCTCTATCCATTTTTGGTTCCTCAATTCATTTTTGCGTTCCTGAGTTCAATTTTTGTGTTCCTCAATCCATTTTTGTGTCCTTCAATACATTTCTGGTTTCCTCAATCCATTTTTCGGGACTTCAGCCCATTTTTGGGTTCCTCAGAACATTTTTGGGTTTCTCAGAATATTTCTGGGTTCCTCAGAACATTTTTGGGTTCCTCAATCTATTTTGGATTTCTTCAATCCATTTTTGGTTCCCTCAGCCCATTTTTGGGTCCCTCAGACCATTTTTGGGTTCCTCAGACCACGTTTGGTTTCCTCAGAACATTTTTGGGTTCCTCAATCCATTTTTAAGTTCCTCAATCCATTTTTTTGATTCCTCAATCCATTTGTGAGTTCCTCAATCCATTTTTGGCTTCTTTAGCCCATTTTTGGGTTTCTCAACCCATTTTGGGGTTCCTCAATCCATTTTTTGATTCCTCAGTCAATTTTTGAGTTTCTCAATCCATTTTTGGGTTTCTCCACCCATTTCTGGGTTGCTTAATCCGGTTTTTTGTCCCTCAATCCATTTCTCGATACCTCAGCTCATTTTTGGCTCCCTGTATTTTTTGGGGGGTTCCTCAGTCAATTTTGGTGTCCCTCAGCCCATTTTGGAGTTCCTCAATCCATTTTTGGTTCCCTCAGACCATTTTGGGGGTCGCTCATTTTTGGTTTCCTCAGCTCATTTTTGTGTTGCTCAATTCATTTTTTGGTTCCTCAATCCAATTTTTGGACCCTCAATCCATTTTTGGGTAGCTCAGTCCATTTTTTAGTTCCTCAGTCCTTTATTGGGTCTCTCAATCCATTTTTGGGTTCCTCAATCCTTTTTTGGGTTCCTCAATCCATTCTTGGGCTCCTCTTTCCATTTTTAGATTCATCAATCCATTTTTGGGTTCCTCAATCCATTTTTGGTTCCCTCAGCCCATTTTTGGTTCCCTCAGCCCATTTTTGTGTTTCTCAGAATATTTTTGGGTTCCTCAAAACATTTTTGGTTTCCTCAATCTATTTTGGCGTTCCTCAATCCATTTTTGCTTCCCTCAGCCCATTTTTGGGTTCCTCAATCCATTTTTAAGTTCCTCAATCCATTTTTTGATTCCTCAATCCATGTTTGGGTCCTTCAATACATTTTTGGTTTCCTCAATCCATTTTTAGGGACTTCAGCCCATTTTTGGGTTCTTCAATCCATTTTTTGGACCATGAATCCATTTTTTGTTTCTTCAATCTATTTTTTGGTCCCTCAATCCTTCTTTGGGTTCCTCAATCTATGTTTTGGTCCCTCAATCCACTTTTGGGTTCTTCAGCCCATTTTTGGGTTCCTCAATCCGTTTTTGGTTTACTGAATCCATTTTTGGGTTCCTCAAACCATTTTTGGTTCCTCGATTCATTTTTGCGTTCCTGAATTCAGTTTTTGTGTTTCTCATTCATTTTTGGGTCCTTCAAAACATTTTTGTTCTCCTCAATCCATTTTTCGGGCCTTCAGCCCATTTTGGGGGTTTTAATACCATGTTTTGCTCCATGAATCCATTTTTTTGTTTCTTCAATCTATTTTTTGGTCCCTCAATGCATCTTTGGATTCCTCAATCCATTTTTGGGTTCCTCAGACCACTTTTGGGTCGCTCAGCCCATTTTTGGGTCGATCAGCCCATTTTTGGTTTCCTCAGAACATTTTTGTGTTGCTCAATTAATTTTTGGTTTCCTCAATCCAATTTTAGGACCCTCAATCCATTTTTGGGTTTCTCAATCTTCTTTTGGTCCCTCAATCCATTTTTGGGTTCTTCAGCCCATTTTTGGATTCTTGAGTCTATTTTTGGGTTCCTGAATCTCTTTTTTGGACCCTGAATCCATTTTCGGGTTTCTCAATTTATTTTTGTGTCCCCTCAATCTATTTTTGGGTTCCTCAATCCATTTTTGGGTTCCTCAATCCATTTTTGGGTTCTTCAATCCATTTTTTGTTCCTTCAATCCATTTTTGGGTTCCTCAGAACTTTTTTGGGTTCCTCAATCCATTTTTTCGTTCCTGAATGCTTTTTTTGGACCCTCAATCCATTTTTGGGTACCTGACCCAATTTTTGCATTCCTCAACCCTTTTTTGGGTTCCTCAATCCATTTTTGTGTTCCTCAATCCATTTTTTGGACCCGCAACCCATTTTTTGGACCCTCAATCCATTTTTAGGTCCTCAGCCCTTTTTTCGGTTCCTCAGCCCATTTTTTAGTTCCTCGATCCATTTTTTGATTCCTCAATCCGTTTTTTGGTCCCCAACCCATTTTTGGTCCCTATCCCTTTTTTTAGGTTCCTCAGCCCATTTTTGGGTCCCTCAGTCCATTTTTGGGTTCCTCTATCCATTTTTGGTTCCTCAATTCATTTTTGCGTTCCTGAGTTCAATTTTTGTGTTCCTCAATCCATTTTTGTGTCCTTCAATACATTTCTGGTTTCCTCAATCCATTTTTCGGGACTTCAGCCCATTTTTGGGTTCCTCAGAACATTTTTGGGTTTCTCAGAATATTTCTGGGTTCCTCAGAACATTTTTGGGTTCCTCAATCTATTTTGGATTTCTTCAATCCATTTTTGGTTCCCTCAGCCCATTTTTGGGTCCCTCAGACCACGTTTGGTTTCCTCAGAACATTTTTGGGTTCCTCAATCCATTTTTAAGTTCCTCAATCCATTTTTGATTCCTCAATCCATTTGTGAGTTCCTCAATCCATTTTTGGCTTCTTTAGCCCATTTTTGGGTTTCTCAACCCATTTTGGGGTTCCTCAATCCATTTTTTGATTCCTCAGTCAATTTTTTGAGTTTCTCAATCCATTTTTG
The DNA here is from genome assembly GCA_033558185.1 of Dromococcyx pavoninus. Classification (NCBI taxonomy): domain Eukaryota; kingdom Metazoa; phylum Chordata; class Aves; order Cuculiformes; family Neomorphidae; genus Dromococcyx; species Dromococcyx pavoninus. The sequence goes on along the minus strand of JAUMJL010002080.1, from coordinate 20,182 downwards.
GGTTTCTCCACCCATTTCTGGGTTGCTTAATCCGTTTTTTTGTCCCTCAATCCATTTCTCGATACCTCAGCTCATTTTTGGCTCCCTGTATTTTTTGGGGGGTTCCTCAGTCAATTTTGGTGTCCCTCAGCCCATTTTGGAGTTCCTCAATCCATTTTTGGTTCCCTCAGACCATTTTGGGGGTCGCTCATTTTTGGTTTCCTCAGCTCATTTTTGTGTTGCTCAATTCATTTTTTGGTTCCTCAATCCAATTTTTGGACCCTCAATCCATTTTTGGTAGCTCAGTCCATTTTTTAGTTCCTCAGTCCTTTATTGGGTCTCTCAATCCATTTTTGGGTTCCTCAATCCTTTTTTGGGTTCCTCAATCCATTCTTGGGCTCCTCTTTCCATTTTTAGATTCATCAATCCATTTTTGGGTTCCTCAATCCATTTTTGGTTCCCTCAGCCCATTTTTGGTTCCCTCAGCCCATTTTTGTGTTTCTCAGAATATTTTTGGGTTCCTCAAAACATTTTTGGTTTCCTCAATCTATTTTGGCGTTCCTCAATCCATTTTTGCTTCCCTCAGCCCATTTTTGGGTTCCTCAATCCATTTTTAAGTTCCTCAATCCATTTTTTGATTCCTCAATCCATGTTTGGGTCCTTCAATACATTTTTGGTTTCCTCAATCCATTTTTAGGGACTTCAGCCCATTTTTGGGTTCTTCAATCCATTTTTTGGACCATGAATCCATTTTTTGTTTCTTCAATCTATTTTTTGGTCCCTCAATCCTTCTTTGGGTTCCTCAATCTATGTTTTGGTCCCTCAATCCACTTTTGGGTTCTTCAGCCCATTTTTGGGTTCCTCAATCCGTTTTTGGTTTACTGAATCCATTTTTGGGTTTCTCAATCCATTTTTGGGTCCCTTAAACTATTTTTGAGTTCCGCAGCCCACTTTTCGGTTCCTCAGTCTATTTTGGGGTTCCTCAAACCATTTTTGGATCCTCGATTCATTTTTGCGTTCCTGAATTCAGTTTTTGTGTTTCTCAATTCATTTTTGGGTCCTTCAAAACATTTTTGTTCTCCTCAATCCATTTTTCGGGCCTTCAGCCCATTTTGGGGGTTTTAATACCATGTTTTGCTCCATGAATCCATTTTTTTGTTTCTTCAATCTATTTTTTGGTCCCTCAATGCATCTTTGGATTCCTCAATCCATTTTTGGGTTCCTCAGACCACTTTTGGGTCGCTCAGCCCATTTTTGGGTCGATCAGCCCATTTTTGGTTTCCTCAGAACATTTTTGTGTTGCTCAATTAATTTTGGGGTTCCTCAATCCAATTTTAGGACCCTCAATCCATTTTTGGGTTTCTCAATCTTCTTTTGGTCCCTCAATCCATTTTTGGGTTCTTCAGCCCGTTTTTGGATTCTTGAGTCTATTTTTGGGTTCCTGAATCTCTTTTTTGGACCCTGAATCCATTTTCGGGTTTCTCAATTTATTTTTGTGTCCCTCAATCTATTTTTGGGTTCCTCAATCCATTTTTGGGTTCCTCAATCCATTTTTGGGTTCTTCAATCCATTTTTTGGTCCTTCAATCCATTTTTGGGTTCCTCAGAACTTTTTTGGTTTCCTCAATCCATTTTTTCGTTCCTGAATGCTTTTTTTGGACCCTCAATCCATTTTTGGGTACCTGACCCAATTTTTGCATTCCTCAACCCTTTTTTGGGTTCCTCAATCCATTTTTGTGTTCCTCAATCCATTTTTTGGACCCGCAACCCATTTTTTTGACCCTCAATCCATTTTTAGGTCCTCAGCCCTTTTTTTCGGTTCCTCAGCCCATTTTTTAGTTCCTCGATCCATTTTTTGATTCCTCAATCCATTTTTTAGACCCTCAATCCGTTTTTTGGTCCCCAACCCATTTTTTGGGTCCCTATCCCTTTTTTTAGGTTCCTCAGCCCATTTTGGGTCCCTCAGTCCATTTTGGGTTCCTCTATCCATTTTTGGTTCCTCAATTCATTTTTGCGTTCCTGAGTTCAATTTTTGTGTTCCTCAATCCATTTTTGTGTCCTTCAATACATTTCTGGTTTCCTCAATCCATTTTTCGGACTTCAGCCCATTTTTGGGTTCCTCAGAACATTTTTGGGTTTCTCAGAATATTTCTGGGTTCCTCAGAACCTTTTTGGGTTCCTCAATCTATTTTGGATTTCTTCAATCCATTTTTGGTTCCCTCAGCCCATTTTTGGGTCCCTCAGACCATTTTTGGGTTCCTCAGACCACGTTTGGTTTCCTCAGAACATTTTTGGGTTCCTCAATCCATTTTTAAGTTCCTCAATCCATTTTTTGATTCCTCAATCCATTTGTGAGTTCCTCAATCCATTTTTGGCTTCTTTAGCCCATTTTTGGGTTTCTCAACCCATTTTGGGGTTCCTCAATCCATTTTTGATTCCTCAGTCAATTTTTGAGTTTCTCAATCCATTTTTGGGTTTCTCCACCCATTTCTGGGTTGCTTAATCCGGTTTTTTGTCCCTCAATCCATTTCTCGATACCTCAGCTCATTTTTGGCTCCCTGTATTTTTTGGGGGTTCCTCAGTCAATTTTGGTGTCCCTCAGCCCATTTTTGAGTTCCTCAATCCATTTTTGGTTCCCTCAGACCATTTTGGGGGTCGCTCATTTTTGGTTTCCTCAGCTCATTTTTGTGTTGCTCAATTCATTTTTTGGTTCCTCAATCCAATTTTTGGACCCTCAATCCATTTTTGGTAGCTCAGTCCATTTTTTAGTTCCTCAGTCCTTTATTGGGTCTCTCAATCCATTTTTGGGTTCCTCAATCCTTTTTTGGGTTCCTCAATCCATTCTTGGGCTCCTCTTTCCATTTTTAGATTCATCAATCCATTTTTGGGTTCCTCAATCCATTTTTGGTTCCCTCAGCCCATTTTTGGTTCCCTCAGCCCATTTTTGTGTTTCTCAGAATATTTTTGGGTTCCTCAAAACATTTTTGGTTTCCTCAATCTATTTTGGCGTTCCTCAATCCATTTTTGCTTCCCTCAGCCCCATTTTTGGGTTCCTCAATCCATTTTAAGTTCCTCAATCCATTTTTTGATTCCTCAATCCATGTTTGGGTCCTTCAATACATTTTTGGTTTCCTCAATCCATTTTTAGGGACTTCAAGCCCATTTTTGGGTTCTTCAATCCATTTTTTGGACCATGAATCCATTTTTTGTTTCTTCAATCTATTTTTTGGTCCCTCAATCCTTCTTTGGGTTCCTCAATCTATGTTTTGGTCCCTCAATCCACTTTTGGGTTCTTCAGCCCATTTTTGGGTTCCTCAATCCGTTTTTGGTTTACTGAATCCATTTTTGGGTTTCTCAATCCATTTTTGGGTCCCTTAAACTATTTTTGAGTTCCGCAGCCCACTTTTCGGTTCCTCAGTCTATTTTGGGGTTCCTCAAACCATTTTTGGATCCTCGATTCATTTTTGCGTTCCTGAATTCAGTTTTTGTGTTTCTCAATTCATTTTTGGGTCCTTCAAAACATTTTTGTTCTCCTCAATCCATTTTTCGGGCCTTCAGCCCATTTTTGGGGTTTTAATACCATGTTTTGCTCCATGAATCCATTTTTTTGTTTCTTCAATCTATTTTTTGGTCCCTCAATGCATCTTTGGATTCCTCAATCCATTTTTGGGTTCCTCAGACCACTTTTGGGTCGCTCAGCCCATTTTTGGGTCGATCAGCCCATTTTTGGTTTCCTCAGAACATTTTTGTGTTGCTCAATTAATTTTTGGTTTCCTCAATCCAATTTTAGGACCCTCAATCCATTTTTGGGTTTCTCAATCTTCTTTTGGTCCCTCAATCCATTTTTGGGTTCTTCAGCCCATTTTTGGATTCTTGAGTCTATTTTTGGGTTCCTGAATCTCTTTTTTGGACCCTGAATCCATTTTCGGGTTTCTCAATTTATTTTTGTGTCCCTCAATCTATTTTTGGGTTCCTCAATCCATTTTTGGGTTCCTCAATCCATTTTTGGGTTCTTCAATCCATTTTTTGGTCCTTCAATCCATTTTTGGGTTCCTCAGAACTTTTTTGGGTTCCTCAATCCATTTTTTCGTTCCTGAATGCTTTTTTTGGACCCTCAATCCATTTTTGGGTACCTGACCCAATTTTTGCATTCCTCAACCCTTTTTTGGGTTCCTCAATCCATTTTTGTGTTCCTCAATCCATTTTTTGGACCCGCAACCCATTTTTTGGACCCTCAATCCATTTTTAGGTCCTCAGCCCTTTTTTTCGGTTCCTCAGCCCATTTTTTAGTTCCTCGATCCATTTTTTGATTCCTCAATCCATTTTTTAGACCCTCAATCCGTTTTTTGGTCCCCAACCCATTTTTGGGTCCCTATCCCTTTTTTTAGGTTCCTCAGCCCATTTTTGGGTCCCTCAGTCCATTTTTGGGTTCCTCTATCCATTTTTGGTTCCTCAATTCATTTTTGCGTTCCTGAGTTCAATTTTTGTGTTCCTCAATCCATTTTTGTGTCCTTCAATACATTTCTGGTTTCCTCAATCCATTTTTCGGGACTTCAGCCCATTTTTGGGTTCCTCAGAACATTTTTGGGTTTCTCAGAATATTTCTGGGTTCCTCAGAACCTTTTTGGGTTCCTCAATCTATTTTGGATTTCTTCAATCCATTTTTGGTTCCCTCAGCCCATTTTTGGGTCCCTCAGACCATTTTTGGGTTCCTCAGACCACGTTTGGTTTCCTCAGAACATTTTTGGGTTCCTCAATCCATTTTTAAGTTCCTCAATCCATTTTTTGATTCCTCAATCCATTTGTGAGTTCCTCAATCCATTTTTGGCTTCTTTAGCCCATTTTTGGGTTTCTCAACCCATTTTGGGGTTCCTCAATCCATTTTTTGATTCCTCAGTCAATTTTTGAGTTTCTCAATCCATTTTTGGGTTTCTCCACCCATTTCTGGGTTGCTTAATCCGTTTTTTTGTCCCTCAATCCATTTCTCGATACCTCAGCACATTTTTGGCTCCCTGTATTTTTTGGGGGGTTCCTCAGTCAATTTTGGTGTCCCTCAGCCCATTTTTGAGTTCCTCAATCCATTTTTGGTTCCCTCAGACCATTTTGGGGTTCGCTCATTTTTGGTTTCCTCAGCTCATTTTTGTGTTTCTCAATTCATTTTTTGGTTCCTCAATCCAATTTTTGGACCCTCAATCCATTTTTGGGTAGCTCAGTCCATTTTTTAGTTCCTCAGTCCTTTATTGGGTCTCTCAATCCATTTTTGGGTTCCTCAATCCTTTTTTGGGTTCCTCAATCCATTCTTGGGCTCCTCTTTCCATTTTTAGATTCATCAATCCATTTTGGGGTTCCTCAATCCATTTTTGGTTCCCTCAGCCCATTTTTGGTTCCCTCAGCCCATTTTTGTGTTTCTCAGAATATTTTTGGGTTCCTCAAAACATTTTTGGTTTCCTCAATCTATTTTGGCGTTCCTCAATCCATTTTTGCTTCCCTCAGCCCATTTTTGGGTTCCTCAATCCATTTTTAAGTTCCTCAATCCATTTTTTGATTCCTCAATCCATGTTTGGGTCCTTCAATACATTTTTGGTTTCCTCAATCCATTTTTAGGGACTTCAGCCCATTTTTGGGTTCTTCAATCCATTTTTTGGACCATGAATCCATTTTTTGTTTCTTCAATCTATTTTTTGGTCCCTCAATCCTTCTTTGGGTTCCTCAATCTATGTTTTGGTCCCTCAATCCACTTTTGGGTTCTTCAGCCCATTTTTGGGTTCCTCAATCCGTTTTTGGTTTACTGAATCCATTTTTGGGTTCCTCAATCCATTTTTGGGTCCCTTAAACTATTTTTGAGTTCCGCAGCCCACTTTTCGGTTCCTCAGTCTATTTTGGGGTTCCTCAAACCATTTTTGGTTCCTCGATTCATTTTTGCGTTCCTGAATTCAGTTTTTGTGTTTCTCAATTCATTTTTGGGTCCTTCAAAACATTTTTGTTCTCCTCAATCCATTTTTCGGGCCTTCAGCCCATTTTGGGGGTTTTAATACCATGTTTTGCTCCATGAATCCATTTTTTTGTTTCTTCAATCTATTTTTTGGTCCCTCAATGCATCTTTGGATTCCTCAATCCATTTTTGGGTTCCTCAGACCACTTTTGGGTCGCTCAGCCCCATTTTTGGGTCGATCAGCCCATTTTTGGTTTCCTCAGAACATTTTTGTGTTGCTCAATTAATTTTTGGTTTCCTCAATCCAATTTTAGGACCCTCAATCCATTTTTGGGTTTCTCAATCTTCTTTTGCTCCCTCAATCCATTTTTGGGTTCTTCAGCTTTTTGGATTCTTGAGTCTATTTTTGGGTTCCTGAATCTCTTTTTTGGACCCTGAATCCATTTTCGGGTTTCTCAATTTATTTTTGTGTCCCTCAATCTATTTTTGGGTTCCTCAATCCATTTTTGGGTTCCTCAATCCATTTTTGGGTTCTTCAATCCATTTTTTGTTCCTTCAATCCATTTTTTGGTTCCTCAGAACTTTTTTGGGTTCCTCAATCCATTTTTTCGTTCCTGAATGCTTTTTTTGGACCCTCAATCCATTTTTGGCTACCTGACCCAATTTTTGCATTCCTCAACCCTTTTTTGGGTTCCTCAATCCATTTTTGTGTTCCTCAATCCATTTTTGGACCCGCAACCCATTTTTTGGACCCTCAATCCATTTTTAGGTCCTCAGCCCTTTTTTTCGGTTCCTCAGCCCATTTTTTAGTTCCTCGATCCATTTTTTGATTCCTCAATCCATTTTTTAGACCCTCAATCCGTTTTTTGGTCCCCAACCCATTTTTGGGTCCCTATCCCTTTTTTTAGGTTCCTCAGCCCATTTTTGGGTCCCTCAGTCCATTTTTGGGTTCCTCTATCCATTTTTGGTTCCTCAATTCATTTTTGCGTTCCTGAGTTCAATTTTTGTGTTCCTCAATCCATTTTTGTGTCCTTCAATACATTTCTGGTTTCCTCAATCCATTTTTCGGGACTTCAGCCCATTTTTGGGTTCCTCAGAACATTTTTGGGTTTCTCAGAATATTTCTGGGTTCCTCAGAACATTTTTGGGTTCCTCAATCTATTTTGGATTTCTTCAATCCATTTTTGGTTCCCTCAGCCCATTTTTGGGTCCCTCAGACCATTTTTGGGTTCCTCAGACCACGTTTGGTTTCCTCAGAACATTTTTGGGTTCCTCAATCCATTTTTAAGTTCCTCAATCCATTTTTTGATTCCTCAATCCATTTGTGAGTTCCTCAATCCATTTTTGGCTTCTTTAGCCCATTTTTGGGTTTCTCAACCCATTTTGGGGTTCCTCAATCCATTTTTTGATTCCTCAGTCAATTTTTGAGTTTCTCAATCCATTTTTGGGTTTCTCCACCCATTTCTGGGTTGCTTAATCCGGTTTTTTGTCCCTCAATCCATTTCTCGATACCTCAGCTCATTTTTGGCTCCCTGTAATTTTTTGGGGGGTTCCTCAGTCAATTTTGGTGTCCCTCAGCCCATTTTGGAGTTCCTCAATCCATTTTTGGTTCCCTCAGACCATTTTGGGGGTCGCTCATTTTTGGTTTCCTCAGCTCATTTTTGTGTTGCTCAATTCATTTTTTGGTTCCTCAATCCAATTTTTGGACCCTCAATCCATTTTTGGGTAGCTCAGTCCATTTTTTAGTTCCTCAGTCCTTTATTGGGTCTCTCAATCCATTTTTGGGTTCCTCAATCCTTTTTTTGGGTTCCTCAATCCATTCTTGGGCTCCTCTTTCCATTTTTAGATTCATCAATCCATTTTTGGGTTCCTCAATCCATTTTTGGTTCCCTCAGCCCATTTTTGGTTCCCTCAGCCCATTTTTGTGTTTCTCAGAATATTTTTGGGTTCCTCAAAACATTTTTGGTTTCCTCAATCTATTTTGGCGTTCCTCAATCCATTTTTGCTTCCCTCAGCCCATTTTTGGGTTCCTCAATCCATTTTTAAGTTCCTCAATCCATTTTTTGATTCCTCAATCCATGTTTGGGTCCTTCAATACATTTTTGGTTTCCTCAATCCATTTTTAGGGACTTCAGCCCATTTTTGGGTTCTTCAATCCATTTTTTGGACCATGAATCCATTTTTGTTTCTTCAATCTATTTTTTGGTCCCTCAATCCTTCTTTGGGTTCCTCAATCTATGTTTTGGTCCCTCAATCCACTTTTGGGTTCTTCAGCCCATTTTTGGGTTCCTCAATCCGTTTTTGGTTTACTGAATCCATTTTTGGGTTCCTCAATCCATTTTTGGGTCCCTTAAACTATTTTGAGTTCCGCAGCCCACTTTTCGGTTCCTCAGTCTATTTTGGGGTTCCTCAAACCATTTTTGGTTCCTCGATTCATTTTTGCGTTCCTGAATTCAGTTTTTGTGTTTCTCAATTCATTTTTGGGTCCTTCAAAACATTTTTGTTCTCCTCAATCCATTTTTCGGGCCTTCAGCCCATTTTGGGGGTTTTAATACCATGTTTTGCTCCATGAATCCATTTTTTTGTTTCTTCAATCTATTTTTTGGTCCCTCAATGCATCTTTGGATTCCTCAATCCATTTTTGGGTTCCTCAGACCACTTTTGGGTCGCTCAGCCCATTTTTGGGTCGATCAGCCCATTTTTGGTTTCCTCAGAACATTTTTGTGTTGCTCAATTAATTTTTGGTTTCCTCAATCCAATTTTAGGACCCTCAATCCATTTTTGGGTTTCTCAATCTTCTTTTGGTCCCTCAATCCATTTTTGGGTTCTTCAGCCCATTTTTGGATTCTTGAGTCTATTTTTGGGTTCCTGAATCTCTTTTTTGGACCCTGAATCCATTTTCGGGTTTCTCAATTTATTTTTGTGTCCCTCAATCTATTTTTGGGTTCCTCAATCCATTTTTGGGTTCCTCAATCCATTTTTGGGTTCTTCAATCCATTTTTTGGTCCTTCAATCCATTTTTGGGTTCCTCAGAACTTTTTTGGGTTCCTCAATCCATTTTTTCGTTCCTGAATGCTTTTTTTGGACCCTCAATCCATTTTTGGGTAACCTGACCCAATTTTTGCATTCCTCAACCCTTTTTTGGGTTCCTCAATCCATTTTTGTGTTCCTCAATCCATTTTTTGGACCCGCAACCCATTTTTTGGACCCTCAATCCATTTTTAGTCCTCAGCCCTTTTTTTCGGTTCCTCAGACCCATTTTTTAGTTCCTCGATCCATTTTTTGATTCCTCAATCCATTTTTTAGACCCTCAATCCGTTTTTTGGTCCCCAACCCATTTTTGGGTCCCCTATCCCTTTTTTTAGGTTCCTCAGCCCATTTTTGGGTCCCTCAGTCCATTTTTGGGTTCCTCTATCCATTTTTGGTTCCTCAATTCATTTTTGCGTTCCTGAGTTCAATTTTTGTGTTCCTCAATCCATTTTTGTGTCCTTCAATACATTTCTGGTTTCCTCCAATCCATTTTTCGGGACTTCAGCCCATTTTTGGGTTCCTCAGAACATTTTTGGGTTTCTCAGAATATTTCTGGGTTCCTCAGAACATTTTTGGGTTCCTCAATCTATTTTGGATTTCTTCAATCCATTTTGGTTCCCTCAGCATTTTTGGGTCCCTCAGACCATTTTTGGGTTCCTCAGACCACGTTTGGTTTCCTCAGAACATTTTTGGGTTCCTCAATCCATTTTTAAGTTCCTCAATCCATTTTTTGATTCCTCAATCCATTTGTGAGTTCCTCAATCCATTTTTGGCTTCTTTAGCCCATTTTTGGGTTTCTCAACCCATTTTGGGGTTCCTCAATCCATTTTTTGATTCCTCAGTCAATTTTTGAGTTTCTCAATCCATTTTTGGGTTTCTCCACCCATTTCTGGGTTGCTTAATCCGGTTTTTTGTCCCTCAATCCATTTCTCGATACCTCAGCTCATTTTTGGCTCCCTGTATTTTTTGGGGGGTTCCTCAGTCAATTTTGGTGTCCCTCAGCCCATTTTGGAGTTCCTCAATCCATTTTTGGTTCCCTCAGACCATTTTGGGGGTCGCTCATTTTTGGTTTCCTCAGCTCATTTTTGTGTTGCTCAATTCATTTTTTGGTTCCTCAATCCAATTTTTGGACCCTCAATCCATTTTTGGGTAGCTCAGTCCATTTTTTAGTTCCTCAGTCCTTTATTGGGTCTCTCAATCCATTTTTGGGTTCCTCAATCCTTTTTTGGGTTCCTCAATCCATTCTTGGGCTCCTCTTTCCATTTTTAGATTCATCAATCCATTTTTGGGTTCCTCAATCCATTTTTGGTTCCCTCAGCCCATTTTTGGTTCCCTCAGCCCATTTTTGTGTTTCTCAGAATATTTTTGGGTTCCTCAAAACATTTTTGGTTTCCTCAATCTATTTTGGCGTTCCTCAATCCATTTTTGCTTCCCTCAGCCCATTTTTGGGTTCCTCAATCCATTTTTAAGTTCCTCAATCCATTTTTTGATTCCTCAATCCATGTTTGGGTCCTTCAATACATTTTTGGTTTCCTCAATCCATTTTTAGGGACTTCAGCCCATTTTTGGGTTCTTCAATCCATTTTTTGGACCATGAATCCATTTTTTGTTTCTTCAATCTATTTTTTGGTCCCTCAATCCTTCTTTGGGTTCCTCAATCTATGTTTTGGTCCCTCAATCCACTTTTGGGTTCTTCAGCCCATTTTTGGGTTCCTCAATCCGTTTTTGGTTTACTGAATCCATTTTTGGGTTCCTCAATCCATTTTTGGGTCCCTTAAACTATTTTTGAGTTCCGCAGCCCACTTTTCGGTTCCTCAGTCTATTTTGGGGTTCCTCAAACCATTTTTGGTTCCTCGATTCATTTTTGCGTTCCTGAATTCAGTTTTTGTGTTTCTCAATTCATTTTTGGGTCCTTCAAAACATTTTTGTTCTCCTCAATCCATTTTTCGGGCCTTCAGCCCATTTTGGGGGTTTTAATACCATGTTTTGCTCCATGAATCCATTTTTTTGTTTCTTCAATCTATTTTTTGGTCCCTCAATGCATCTTTGGATTCCTCAATCCATTTTTGGGTTCCTCAGACCACTTTTGGGTCGCTCAGCCCATTTTTGGGTCGATCAGCCCATTTTTGGTTTCCTCAGAACATTTTTGTGTTGCTCAATTAATTTTGGGGTTCCTCAATCCAATTTTAGGACCCTCAATCCATTTTTGGGTTTCTCAATCTTCTTTTGGTCCCTCAATCCATTTTTGGGTTCTTCAGCCCATTTTTGGATTCTTGAGTCTATTTTTGGGTTCCTGAATCTCGTTTTTGGACCCTGAATCCATTTTCGGGTTTCTCAATTTATTTTTGTGTCCCTCAATCTATTTTTGGGTTCCTCAATCCATTTTTGGGTTCCTCAATCCATTTTTGGGTTCTTCAATCCATTTTTTGTTCCTTCAATCCATTTTTGGGTTCCTCAGAACTTTTTTGGGTTCCTCAATCCATTTTTTCGTTCCTGAATGCTTTTTTTGGACCCTCAATCCATTTTTGGGTACCTGACCCAATTTTTGCATTCCTCAACCCTTTTTTGGGTTCCTCAATCCATTTTTGTGTTCCTCAATCCATTTTTTGGACCCGCAACCCATTTTTTGGACCCTCAATCCATTTTTAGGTCCTCAGCCCTTTTTTTCGGTTCCTCAGCCCATTTTTTAGTTCCTCGATCCATTTTTTGATTCCTCAATCCATTTTTTAGACCCTCAATCCGTTTTTTGGTCCCCAACCCATTTTTGGGTCCCTATCCCTTTTTTTAGGTTCCTCAGCCCATTTTTGGGTCCCTCAGTCCATTTTTGGGTTCCTCTATCCATTTTTGGTTCCTCAATTCATTTTTGCGTTCCTGAGTTCAATTTTTGTGTTCCTCAATCCATTTTTGTGTCCTTCAATACATTTCTGGTTTCCTCAATCCATTTTTCGGGACTTCAGCCCATTTTTGGGTTCCTCAGAACATTTTTGGGTTTCTCAGAATATTTCTGGGTTCCTCAGAACATTTTTGGGTTCCTCAATCTATTTTGGATTTCTTCAATCCATTTTTGGTTCCCTCAGCCCATTTTTGGGTCCTCAGACCATTTTTGGGTTCCTCAGACCACGTTTGGTTTCCTCAGAACATTTTTGGGTTCCTCAATCCATTTTTAAGTTCCTCAATCCATTTTTTGATTCCTCAATCCATTTGTGAGTTCCTCAATCCATTTTTGGCTTCTTTAGCCCATTTTTGGGTTTCTCAACCCATTTTGGGGTTCCTCAATCCATTTTTTGATTCCTCAGTCAATTTTTGAGTTTCTCAATCCATTTTTGGGTTTCTCCACCCATTTCTGGGTTGCTTAATCCGGTTTTTTGCCCCTCAATCCATTTCTCGATACCTCAGCTCATTTTTGGCTCCCTGTATTTTTTGGGGGGTTCCTCAGTCAATTTTGGTGTCCCTCAGCCCATTTTGGAGTTCCTCAATCCATTTTTGGTTCCCTCAGACCATTTTGGGGGTCGCTCATTTTTGGTTTCCTCAGCTCATTTTTGTGTTGCTCAATTCATTTTTTGGTTTCTCAATCCAATTTTTGGACCCTCAATCCATTTTTGGGTAGCTCAGTCCATTTTTTAGTTCCTCAGTCCTTTATTGGGTCTCTCAATCCATTTTTGGGTTCCTCAATCCTTTTTTGGGTTCCTCAATCCATTCTTGGGCTCCTCTTTCCATTTTTAGATTCATCAATCCATTTTTGGGTTCCTCAATCCATTTTTGGTTCCCTCAGCCCATTTTTGGTTCCCTCAGCCCATTTTTGTGTTTCTCAGAATATTTTTGGGTTCCTCAAAACATTTTTGGTTTCCTCAATCTATTTTGGCGTTCCTCAATCCATTTTTGCTTCCCTCAGCCCATTTTTGGGTTCCTCAATCCATTTTTAAGTTCCTCAATCCATTTTTTGATTCCTCAATCCATGTTTGGGTCCTTCAATACATTTTTGGTTTCCTCAATCCATTTTTAGGGACTTCAGCCCATTTTTGGGTTCTTCAATCCATTTTTTGGACCATGAATCCATTTTTTGTTTCTTCAATCTATTTTTTGGTCCCTCAATCCTTCTTTGGGTTCCTCAATCTATGTTTTGGTCCCTCAATCCACTTTTGGGTTCTTCAGCCCATTTTTGGGTTCCTCAATCCATTTTTGGGTCCCTTAAACTATTTTTGAGTTCCGCAGCCCACTTTTCGGTTCCTCAGTCTATTTTGGGGTTCCTCAAACCATTTTTGGTTCCTCGATTCATTTTTGCGTTCCTGAATTCAGTTTTTGTGTTTCTCAATTCATTTTTGGGTCCTTCAAAACATTTTTGTTCTCCTCAATCTATTTTTCGGGCCTTCAGCCCATTTTGGGGGTTTTAATACCATGTTTTGCTCCATGAATCCATTTTTTTGTTTCTTCAATCTATTTTTTGGTCCCTCAATGCATCTTTGGATTCCTCAATCCATTTTTGGGTTCGTCAGACCACTTTTGGGTCGCTCAGCCCATTTTTGGGTCGATCAGCCCATTTTTGGTTTCCTCAGAACATTTTTTTGTTGCTCAATTAATTTTTGGGTTCCTCAATCCAATTTTAGGACCCTCAATCCATTTTTGGGTTTCTCAATCTTCTTTTGGTCCCTCAATCCATTTTTGGGTTCTTCAGCCCATTTTTGGATTCTTGAGTCTATTTTTGGGTTCCTGAATCTTTTTTTTGGACCCTGAATCCATTTTCGGGTTTCTCAATTTATTTTTGTGTCCCTCAATCTATTTTTGGGTTCCTCAATCCATTTTTGGGTTCCTCAATCCATTTTTGGGTTCTTCAATCCATTTTTTGTTCCTTCAATCCATTTTTGGGTTCCTCAGAACTTTTTTGGGTTCCTCAATCTATTTTGGATTTCTTCAATCCATTTTTGGTTCCCTCAGCCCGTTTTTGGGTCCCTCAGACCATTTTTGGGTTCCTCAATCCATTTTTGGGTTCTTCAATCCATTTTTTGTTCCTTCAATCCATTTTTGGGTTCCTCAGAACATTATTGGGTTCCTCAATCTATTTTGGATTTCTTCAATCCATTTTTGGTTCCCTCAGCCCGTTTTTGGGTCCCTCAGACCATTTTTGGGTTCCTCAGACCACGTTTGGTTTCCTCAGAACATTTTTGGGTTCCTCAATCCATTTTTAAGTTCCTCAATCCATTTTTTGATTCCTCAATCCATTTGTGAGTTCCTCAATCCATTTTTGGCTTCTTTAGGCCCATTTTTGGGTTTCTCAACCATTTGGGTTCCTCAATCCATTTTTTGATTCCTCAGTCAATTTTTGAGTTTCTCAATCCATTTTTGGGTTTCTCCACCCATTTCTGGGTTGCTTAATCCGGTTTTTTGTCCCTCAATCCATTTTCTTGATACTCAGCTCATTTTTGGCTCCCTGTATTTTTTGGGGGGTTCCTCAGTCCAATTTTTGGTGTCCCTCAGCCCATTTTTGAGTTCCTCAATCCATTTTTGGTTCCCTCAGACCATTTTGGGGGTCGCTCATTTTTGGTTTCCTCAGCTCATTTTTGTGTTGCTCAATTCATTTTTTGGTTCCTCAATCCAATTTTTGGACCCTCAATCCATTTTTGGGTAGCTCAGTCCAATTTTTTAGTTCCTCAGTCCTTTATTGGGTCTCTCAATCCATTTTTGGGTTCCTCAATCCTTTTTTGGGTTCCTCAATCCATTCTTGGGCTCCTCTTTCCATTTTTAGATTCATCAATCCATTTTTGGGTTCCTCAATCCATTTTTGGTTCCCTCAGCCCATTTTTGGTTCCCTCAGCCCATTTTTGTGTTTCTCAGAATATTTTTGGGTTCCTCAAAACATTTTTGGTTTCCTCAATCTATTTTGGCGTTCCTCAATCCATTTTTGCTTCCCTCAGCCCATTTTTGGGGTTCCTCAATCCATTTTTAAGTTCCTCAATCCATTTTTTGATTCCTCAATCCATGTTTGGGTCCTTCAATACATTTTTGGTTTCCTCAATCCATTTTTAGGGACTTCAGCCCATTTTTGGGTTCTTCAATCCATTTTTTTGGACCATGAATCCATTTTTTGTTTCTTCAATCTATTTTTTTGGTCCCTCAATCCTTCTTTGGGTTCCTCAATCTATGTTTTGGTCCCTCAATCCACTTTTGGGTTCTTCAGCCCATTTTTGGGTTCCTCAATCCATTTTTGGGTCCCTTAAAACTCTTTTTGAGTTCCGCAGCCCACTTTTCGGTTCCTCAGTCCTATTTTGGGGTTCCTCAAACCATTTTTGGTTCCTCGATTCATTTTTGCGTTCCTGAATTCAGTTTTTGTGTTTCTCAATTCATTTTTGGGTCCTTCAAAACATTTTTTGTTCTCCTCAATCTATTTTTCGGGCCTTCAGCCCATTTTGGGGGTTTTAATACCATGTTTGCTCCATGAATCCATTTTTTTGTTTTCTTCAATCTATTTTTTGGTCCCTCAATGCATCTTTGGATTCCTCAATCCATTTTTGGTTCGTCAGACCCACTTTTGGGTCGCTCAGCCCATTTTTGGGTCGATCAGCCCCATTTTTGGTTTCCTCAGAACATTTTTTTGTTGCTCAATTAATTTTTGGGTTTCCTCAATCCAATTTTAGGACCCCTCAATCCATTTTTGGGTTTCTCAATCTTCTTTTGGTCCCTCAATCCATTTTTGGGTTCTTCAGCCCATTTTTGGATTCTTGAGTCTATTTTTGGGTTCCTGAATCTTTTTTTTGGACCCTGAATCCCATTTTCGGGTTTCTCAATTTATTTTTGTGTCCCTCAATCTATTTTTGGGTTCCTCAATCCATTTTGGGTTCCTCAATCCATTTTTGGGTTCTTCAATCCATTTTTTGTTCCTTCAATCCATTTTTGGGTTCCTCAGAACTTTTTTGGGGTTCCCTCAATCTATTTTGGATTTCTTCAATCCATTTTTGGTTCCCCTCAGCCCGTTTTTGGGTCCCTCAGACCATTTTTGGGTTCCTCAATCCATTTTTGGGTTCTTCAATCCATTTTTTGTTCCTTCAATCCATTTTTGGGTTCCTCAGAACATTATTGGGTTCCTCAATCTATTTTGGATTTCTTCAATCCATTTTTGGTTCCCTCAGGCCCGTTTTTGGGGTCCCTCAGACCATTTTTGGGTTCCTCAGACCACGTTTGGTTTCCTCAGAACATTTTTGGGTTCCTCAATCCATTTTTAAGTTCCTCAATCCATTTTTTGATTCCTCAATCCATTTGTGAGTTCCTCAATTTAGCCCATTTTTGGGTTTCTCAACCCATTTTGGGGTTCCTCAATCCATTTTTTGATTCCTCAGTCAATTTTTGAGTTTCTCAATCCATTTTTGGGTTTCTCCACCCATTTCTGGGTTGCTTAATCCGGTTTTTTGTCCCTCAATCCATTTCTTGATACCTCAGCTCATTTTTGGCTCCCTGTATTTTTTGGGGGGTTCCTCAGTCAATTTTGGTGTCCCTCAGCCCATTTTGGAGTTCCTCAATCCATTTTTGGTTCCCTCAGACCATTTTGGGGGTCGCTCATTTTTGGTTTCCTCAGCTCATTTTTGTGTTGCTCAATTCATTTTTTGGTTCCTCAATCCAATTTTTGGACCCTCAATCCATTTTTGGGTAGCTCAGTCCATTTTTTAGTTCCTCAGTCCTTTATTGGGTCTCTCAATCCATTTTTGGGTTCCTCAATCCTTTTTTGGGTTCCTCAATCCATTCTTGGGCTCCTCTTTCCATTTTTAGATTCATCAATCCATTTTTGGGTTCCTCAATCCATTTTTGGTTCCCTCAGCCCATTTTTGGTTCCCTCAGCCCATTTTTGTGTTTCTCAGAATATTTTTGGGTTCCTCAAAACATTTTTGGTTTCCTCAATCTATTTTGGCGTTCCTCAATCCATTTTTGCTTCCCTCAGCCCATTTTTGGGTTCCTCAATCCATTTTTAAGTTCCTCAATCCATTTTTTGATTCCTCAATCCATGTTTGGGTCCTTCAATACATTTTTGGTTTCCTCAATCCATTTTTAGGGACTTCAGCCCATTTTTGGGTTCTTCAATCCATTTTTTGGACCATGAATCCATTTTTTGTTTCTTCAATCTATTTTTTGGTCCCTCAATCCTTCTTTGGGTTCCTCAATCTATGTTTTGGTCCCTCAATCCACTTTTGGGTTCTTCAGCCCATTTTTGGGTTCCTCAATCCATTTTTGGGTCCCTTAAACTCTTTTTGAGTTCCGCAGCCCACTTTTCGGTTCCTCAGTCTATTTTGGGGTTCCTCAAACCATTTTTGGTTCCTCGATTCATTTTTGCGTTCCTGAATTCAGTTTTTGTGTTTCTCAATTCATTTTTGGGTCCTTCAAAACATTTTTGTTCTCCTCAATCTATTTTTCGGGCCTTCAGCCCATTTTGGGGGTTTTAATACCATGTTTTGCTCCATGAATCCATTTTTTTGTTTCTTCAATCTATTTTTTGGTCCCTCAATGCATCTTTGGATTCCTCAATCCATTTTTGGGTTCGTCAGACCACTTTTGGGTCGCTCAGCCCATTTTTGGGTCGATCAGCCCATTTTTGGTTTCCTCAGAACATTTTTTTGTTGCTCAATTAATTTTTGGGTTCCTCAATCCAATTTTAGGACCCTCAATCCATTTTTGGGTTTCTCAATCTTCTTTTGGTCCCTCAATCCATTTTTGGGTTCTTCAGCCCATTTTTGGATTCTTGAGTCTATTTTTGGGTTCCTGAATCTTTTTTTTGGACCCTGAATCCATTTTCGGGTTTCTCAATTTATTTTTGTGTCCCTCAATCTATTTTTGGGTTCCTCAATCCATTTTTGGGTTCCTCAATCCATTTTTGGGTTCTTCAATCCATTTTTTGTTCCTTCAATCCATTTTTGGGTTCCTCAGAACATTTTTGGGTTCCTCAATCTATTTTGGATTTCTTCAATCCATTTTTGGTTCCCTCAGCACGTTTTTGGGTCCCTCAGACCATTTTTGGGTTCCTCAGACCACGTTTGGTTTCCTCAGAACATTTTTGGGTTCCTCAATCCATTTTTAAGTTCCTCAATCCATTTTTTGATTCCTCAATCCATTTGTGAGTTCCTCAATCCATTTTTGGCTTCTTTAGCCCATTTTTGGGTTTCTCAACCCATTTTGGGGTTCCTCAATCCATTTTTTGATTCCTCAGTCAATTTTTGAGTTTCTCAATCCATTTTTGGGTTTCTCCACCCATTTCTGGGTTGCTTAATCCGGTTTTTTGTCCCTCAATCCATTTCTTGATACCTCAGCTCATTTTTGGCTCCCTGTATTTTTTGGGGGGTTCCTCAGTCAATTTTGGTGTCCCTCAGCCCATTTTTGAGTTCCTCAATCCATTTTTGGTTCCCTCAGACCATTTTGGGGGTCGCTCATTTTTGGTTTCCTCAGCTCATTTTTGTGTTGCTCAATTCATTTTTTGGTTCCTCAATCCAATTTTTGGACCCTCAATCCATTTTTGGGTAGCTCAGTCCATTTTTTAGTTCCTCAGTCCTTTATTGGGTCTCTCAATCCATTTTTGGGTTCCTCAATCCTTTTTTGGGTTCCTCAATCCATTCTTGGGCTCCTCTTTCCATTTTTAGATTCATCAATCCATTTTTGGGTTCCTCAATCCATTTTTGGTTCCCTCAGCCCATTTTTGGTTCCCTCAGCCCATTTTTGTGTTTCTCAGAATATTTTTGGGTTCCTCAAAACATTTTTGGTTTCCTCAATCTATTTTGGCGTTCCTCAATCCATTTTTGCTTCCCTCAGCCCATTTTTGGGTTCCTCAATCCATTTTTAAGTTCCTCAATCCATTTTTTGATTCCTCAATCCATGTTTGGGTCCTTCAATACATTTTTGGTTTCCTCAATCCATTTTTAGGGACTTCAGCCCATTTTTGGGTTCTTCAATCCATTTTTTGGACCATGAATCCATTTTTTGTTTCTTCAATCTATTTTTTGGTCCCTCAATCCTTCTTTGGGTTCCTCAATCTATGTTTTGGTCCCTCAATCCACTTTTGGGTTCTTCAGCCCATTTTTGGGTTCCTCAATCCATTTTTGGGTCCCTTAAACTATTTTTGAGTTCCGCAGCCCACTTTTCGGTTCCTCAGTCTATTTTGGGGTTCCTCAAACCATTTTTGGTTCCTCGATTCATTTTTGCGTTCCTGAATTCAGTTTTTGTGTTTCTCAATTCATTTTTGGGTCCTTCAAAACATTTTTGTTCTCCTCAATCTATTTTTCGGGCCTTCAGCCCATTTTGGGGGTTTTAATACCATGTTTTGCTCCATGAATCCATTTTTTTGTTTCTTCAATCTATTTTTTGGTCCCTCAATGCATCTTTGGATTCCTCAATCCATTTTTGGGTTCGTCAGACCACTTTTGGGTCGCTCAGCCCATTTTTGGGTCGATCAGCCCATTTTTGGTTTCCTCAGAACATTTTTTTGTTGCTCAATTAATTTTTGGGTTCCTCAATCCAATTTTAGGACCCTCAATCCATTTTTGGGTTTCTCAATCTTCTTTTGGTCCCTCAATCCATTTTTGGGTTCTTCAGCCCATTTTTGGATTCTTGAGTCTATTTTTGGGTTCCTGAATCTTTTTTTTGGACCCTGAATCCATTTTCGGGTTTCTCAATTTATTTTTGTGTCCCTCAATCTATTTTTGGGTTCCTCAATCCATTTTTGGGTTCCTCAATCCATTTTTGGGTTCTTCAATCCATTTTTTGTTCCTTCAATCCATTTTTGGGTTCCTCAGAACTTTTTTGGGTTCCTCAATCTATTTTGGATTTCTTCAATCCATTTTTGGTTCCCTCAGCCCGTTTTTGGGTCCCTCAGACCATTTTTGGGTTCCTCAATCCATTTTTGGGTTCTTCAATCCATTTTTTGTTCCTTCAATCCATTTTTGGGTTCCTCAGAACATTATTGGGTTCCTCAATCTATTTTGGATTTCTTCAATCCATTTTTGGTTCCCTCAGCCCGTTTTTGGGTCCCTCAGACCATTTTTGGGTTCCTCAGACCACGTTTGGTTTCCTCAGAACATTTTTGGGTTCCTCAATCCATTTTTAAGTTCCTCAATCCATTTTTTGATTCCTCAATCCATTTGTGAGTTCCTCAATCCATTTTTGGCTTCTTTAGCCCATTTTTGGGTTTCTCAACCCATTTTGGGGTTCCTCAATCCATTTTTTGATTCCTCAGTCAATTTTTGAGTTTCTCAATCCATTTTTGGGTTTCTCCACC
>JAUMJL010002079.1:0-53616 GCA_033558185.1 Dromococcyx pavoninus | reverse complement strand
GGCGTCACATGACCCCGGCCCAGCAGGAGCCCCGTAAGGCACCGGCGCGGGACTGTCACTGCGCATGCGCGGCGCCGGGGCAGCGCGCGGTGGGCGGGGTCAGACGGCGAGGTCACATGACCGCGGCCCGGGCCAGGCAGAAGCCAACATGGCGGCGGCGCGGGGCGTTGTGGCTGCGGCGCTCGGGGCCGCCCGCGCTTAGGACCGCTCCTCCCGGGCTTGGGCGGCACCGCCAGGGCAACTCGGAGTCAGCTGCGCCCCCGCCGCGTCCGACATGAGGGAGAAGGGCCGCAGGAAGAAGGGCAGGACCTGGGCTGAGGCCGCCCGCACGGTACGTGGGGCCTGCTGAAGGGCTGGGGCGGGGGTGGGCCCTCTGCGGGGTGAGAGGGACCCTCGGTGCGGGGTGAGAGGGACCCTCGGTGCGGGGTGAGAGGGACCCTCGGTGCGGGGTGAGAGGGACCCTCGGTGCGGGGTGAGAGGGACCCTCGGTGCGGGGTGAGAGGGACCCTCGGTGCGGGGTGAGAGGGACCCTCGGTGCGGGGTGAGAGGGACCCT
Source organism: Dromococcyx pavoninus (assembly GCA_033558185.1). NCBI lineage: Eukaryota > Metazoa > Chordata > Aves > Cuculiformes > Neomorphidae > Dromococcyx > Dromococcyx pavoninus. The sequence goes on along the minus strand of JAUMJL010002079.1, from coordinate 53,061 downwards.
CGGTGCGGGGTGAGAGGGAGAGGTTCCCTCCCGGTGCGAGATAAAGGGGGGCCCTCTGGGGATGGATCTGGTTTGCGGGATCCAGGTGAGCTCTCCTCCCCCTCGCCCCCCAGGTGTCGGGGTCCAGGGGGGCCCTTCCACCCGGTGCTGGGGGGCTCCCAGCCTTGTGGGCTCCCTCCCGATGGGACGAGTCCTGCCTGACCCTGCCCGCAGGGCGGTCTGTGTGGTCTCAGCCTCCGTTTGCAGCCCAGCAAGGGGTTTGGGCTGCATGGTCTGTCCGGTTTCTGTCTGCAACTTCGTTCCACAGGTCTCATTCGAAACATTTTCCCAGTTGCTGATGTTTTCAGGCACAAATGGGGAGTTGTGAGGGAGTGGGGATTGTCTCTTTGCGTTTGCAACATGTTCAGATTAACGAGTTTGTAAATAATATCACCAAAGAAGTGGTGTGTGGTGGTTTTCTTCAGCGTTCTCGGTGTGTTGGTGTCTCTCGAGCAGCAAAGCTTGTTCTGATGGGATCTGCTGGACTGTCCCAGCTCAGGTGGTGAGTTATGAACCCTAGAAGGAGGATTTCTGCCTTCCAGTTTCCCAGTCTGGCAGTGTTTGTTGTTTTCAGGATGGATTTGCCGTGGTTTCTGTGTGGGGAAGGCACATTGGAGGTGGGGGAAAAGGAAAGGGAAGTTAAGGTGTGGGACAGAGAGAGAGAGGAAGGACAACAAGCGCAGCCTGTGGGAGCACAATGTGCTGTGGAGATATCGGGGCTTGCAGAGTGGATTCGGATCTGGGTGATGAACAGAGGGCAGGTTCTGAGAGAGAAACCTTAGAGCAGCCTCACAGAACTGAAAGGGGTTCCAGGAAAGCTGGGGAGGGGCTTTTTCCAAAGATCTGGAGTGATGGGATGAGGGGGAATGGCTTTAAATTGGAAGGGGGAAGACTGAGATTGGACATTGGGAAGAAAGTTTCATGCTGAGGGTTTGGAGGTCCTGGCCCATATTTCCCAGAGTAGTGGTGGCTGCCCCATCCCTGGAGGTGTTGAAGACCAGGCTGGATGAGGTTTGGAGCCCCCTGATCCAGTGGGAGCTGTCCCTGCCCAGGGCAGGGTGGGTGGAACTGGATGGGTTTGAGGTCCTTTCTGGCCCAAACCATTTTGGGATTCTAGGATTCTGTCAGAACCTTTTCGAAAGAGCCATTTGTGGAAGCAGGGCTTGAAAAGCAAATGTAAATGGGCATCTGTGGCCGAGGCTTGCAAACCCTCTTTTAATAGTGATTTATTTGGGCCTTGTATAGTGTAAAAGCCATGGAAATAGCTGCTCTTCCTTCAGGAGATGGGATGCACTCAACTGTTGTAAGAATATCAGTCGCCATCCTGCAGGTGGTTGCTTGGGAGCTTCTCAGTAACTGTCTTTGTGTGCTGGTTTGTAACAATTTGTCTTGGAAAAGGAGTGGAAGAGTCTCCAGTGCAGGGTGTGGAATGGTTTGGGTGGGAGGGGACCTCAAAGCCCATCCAGTCCCACCCTGTGCCATGGGCAGGGACACCTCCCACTGGATCAGGGGGCTCCAAGCCCCATCCAGCCTGCCCTTCAACACCTCCAGGGATGGGGCAGCCACCACTGCTCTGGGAAACCTGGCCCAGGGCCTCCCCACCCTCACACCAAAACATTTCTCCCCAACATCTCATCTCAATCTCCCTTCTTGCAGCTCCAAACCCTTCCCTTCATCCTGACCCTGCACTCCATGATCCAGAGCCCCTCCCCAGCTTTCCTGGAGCCCCTCTCAGTCCTGGGAGGCTGCTCTAAGGTCTCGCCACAGCCTTCTCTTCTCCAGGCTGGACAACCCCAACTCTCCCACCCTGTCCTCACAGCAGAGGTTCTCCAGCCCTCGGATCATCTCCATGGCCTCCTCTGGACTCGCTCCAACAGCTCCAGGTCCTTCCTGTGCTCAGGACTCCAGAGCTGGACCCAGGGCTCCAGGTGGGGTCTCCCCAGAGTGGAGCAGAGGGGCAAGTCTTTTTCACCCTGTGTGCACCATTATTTGTCTGCTGTTCTCTTCCGGAATCTACTTCAAGGCTAAAGCACATCTTTAGAAAAGCTGCATCCAAAGCTATCGAAGCTGGAGGCTGCACCTTACCCTGGGTGCACGCTGAGATCTGTGTTAGCTGCTGCCAGAACTGGGAAAAGAGTAGTAAATTCTGGCCAAAACCCGAGTTCTTGTGAATGTTTCTGTTTGTGTATTCAGTGGAGAGGTTAAAATATTCTGGCCAGGCTCCAACACCAACTTTTTGGGTGTTGGAGGTTTTTGGGTTTGAAATTTGCGTTTTTGGGTTTGAAATTTGCGTTTTTGGGTTTGAAATTTGCGTTTTTGGGTTTGAAATTTGCGTTTTTGGGTTTGAAATTTGCGTTTTTGGGTTTGAAATTTGCGTTTTTGGGTTTGAAATTTGCGTTTTTGGGTTTGAAATTTGCGTTTTTGGGTTTGAAATTTGCGTTTTTGGGTTTGAAATTTGCGTTTTTGGGTTTGAAATTATGTTCCTTTGGTTCTTATGCTCCCATCGGCCTCGTGGCTGTGGTGGCTGCAGCCCTTAGACTGTTCTGTAAAACCACGTTAGGAGATGTGGCAGCTCTTGGATGCCTTGTTCTGCTCCTCAAAGGTAACAGAAAGCTTTCCCCGAGCCTCAGAAACCTTCTGTTTGGTCTTTGCAGCCCTCGTTCTCTCACCCAGCACTCTCAGGTGGCTCGTGGTGAGCCCTGATGGTTCCAGGTCAGTGTGAGGCTGTGACAGCAGCTGGTTGTACCCCAGCTGTGCTGTCAAACCACCCCATGGTGGCACCTGAACAGCCAGGTGAGGGCATCACTGCTGGTGTTGGTGGCCCTTGTGTCCCCTCCTGCCTCCTGGTGTGCTCTGTCACCTCAGCACTGGTGGATGGGGGTGGTTGAAGGGAGCTCAACCAGCAAAATGGAGGTCTCCAGGCAAACTGGGGTGGGGCTCTGGATCAGGGAGCACAGGGACAGGACGAGGGGAAGAGTTTGGAGCTGAAAGAGGGGAGATAGTGATGAGATATTGGGGAGAAATGTTTTGGTGTGAGGGTGGGGAGGCCCTGGCCCAGGTTTCCCAGAGCAGTGGTGGCTGCCCCATCCCTGGAGGTGTTGAAGGGCAGGTTGGATGGGGCTTGGAGCCCCCTGATCCAGTGGGAGGTGTCCTTGCCCATGGCAAGGGATGGGACTGGATGGGCTCTGAGGTCACTTCCAACCCATTCCATGGTTATGTGAAACATCTTTCTCCCTTTTCTAGCCTTTCCCTTTGAAGGGGTGACCTGGGGTAGGTACGTGGATCAGATGGGTTCCGTGGCCCTCACGCTGTGCCTGCTCCTGCTTCAAAGCACTCTCAGCTGGAGCACAGTTGCAGGGCACAGGAAGGAAGGGGAGCCCCGTGCGGGTGGCGCATTCGGGGCGGAAGTCACTGTTGATAAACAACCTCCTCCTTATTTCCTGGTTCCTTCATCTGCAGCTGCAAAGCTGCTGCCTGTTGACTTGTGACTTTCCTTGGGGACATTGGCAGGAGGTCCCTGCAGTTAAAGGGAAAAGCTGGTTTACAGGGAGAGACTGTGGAGAAGGCCTTGGGGTGCTGGGGGAGGAGCTGGCTGGCAATGGGCGTTCCCAGCCCAGAAACCAAAGGTGTCCTGGGCTGCACCCAAAGAGTGGGAGCAGAGGGGAGGGAGGGGATTCTGCCCCTCTGTTCTTCTCTGGGGAGACCCCACCTGGAGCCCTGGGTCCAGCTCTGGAGTCCTGAGCACAGGAAGGAGAACCTCTGGTGTGAGGACAGGGTGGGAGAGTTGGGGTTGTTTTTTGTGGAGAATGCTGTGGAGAGACCTTAGATGAGATGTTGGGGAGAAATGTTTTCTTGTGAGGGTGGGGAGGCCCTGTCCCAGGTTTCCCAGAACAGTGGTGGCTGCCCCATCCCTGGAGGTGTTGAAGGGCAGGTTGGATGGGGCTTGCAGCCTCCTGATGCAATGGGAGGTGTCCCTGCCCATGGCAGAGGGTAGCACTGGGGTCCCTTTCCAACCCAAACCATTCCATGGTTCTGTGGGGTCTGCTTGCTGCCCCTCTGGTGGGTTCAGTGTGCTTTTATCTTCAGGCCAATGTAAGTGAAGGAACCTGAGAGCACCAGAGAGCTCCACCCTGCTGAGGGCAGCCCCTGTGCCTTTGGGTAGTACTGAGATATCAGCAGAGGCTCTGCCTTGTGTGGGGATGGTGCTTGTGTGCAGCTCTCCACTGCATAGGAACATCCAGAGGGATCCTCACTTAAATGCATTTCTGTTCTCTCTGGGCTGACCCAATGTGGGTCCTGGTTGCTTTCCCCAGGAAGCCCTGCTGAGGTCATTGTGGTGATGCAGTTTTGGGGCAGGAACTGAACTTCTGTTTGGAGCAGATTAAACCTGTGTTTGTAAGACCACAAAGCTCTGTGGTGCCACCGCCTGTCGCTCCATCTTCCCATCAGACCCTTTTCAGTGGCTCTGTAGACATTGGATGGTCCTTCCAAGAACTTTGGCTCTGCTGGAGTCCAAGCCCGTGCCCTTGTGTTGCATTGGGAATTCAGCATGGATTTGATAAGGATATTTTTGCAATGTCATTGTTTTCCTAAAGTTGTGTCACTTCTGTTGTGCTGGGAAGAGTTCTTTCTCCCCCACTTTCCACGTGGGGAAGTTTAAATTGCCTCTTAAACCTCTGAGAAGAAGCAACAGCAATAAACATTAGTCCCATGGCTTGGGATTTTGCTCTTTGGAAGCTTGTTCTGAGCTCCCTGAGCACTCGGTCGCAGTGCATCAGCCCCAAGACCAGCAAACCCCAATAACTCCCTTTTTTCCTCTGTTTTCTGGCATGTGATGCACTGACAGAGCTCGTTGGGGGGTGGAGAGCAGTCCTGGGGAGAAGGCCTTGGGGTGCTGGGGGGAAAAAAGCTCCCCAGGAGCCGGCAATGGGCGCTCCCAGCCCAGAAACCAAAGGTGTCCTGGGCTGCACCCAAAGAGTGGGAGCAGAGGGGAGGGAGGGGATTCTGCCCCTCTGCTGTGCTCTGGGGAGACCCCACCTGGAGCCCTGGGTCCAGCTCTGGAGTCCTGAGCACAGGAAGGACCTGGAGCTGTTGGAGCGAGTCCAGAGGAGGCCATGGAGATCATGCAAGGGCTGGAGCCCCTCTGGTGTGAGGACAGGGTGGGAGAGTTGGGGTTGTTCATCGTGGAGAAGAGAAGGCTGTGGGGAGACCTTAGAGCAGCCTCCCAGGACTGAAAGGGGCTCCAGGAAAGCTGGGGAGGGGCTCTGGATCAGGGAGTGCAGGAACAGGATGAGGGGAAGGTTTTGGAGCTGCAAGAGGGGAGATTGAGATGAGATGTTGGGGAGAAATGTTTTGGTGTGAGGGTGGGGAGGCCCTGGGCCAGGTTTCCCAGAGCAGTGGTGGCTGCCCCATCCCTGGAGGTGTTGAAGGGCAGGCTGGATGGGGCTTGGAGCCCTCTGATCCTGTGGGCACTGTCCCTGCCCATGGCTTTGGATCAGCTTTGAGGTCCCTTCCCATGCAAACCCTTCCATGGTTCCATAACACAGTAACTTGGTGCTGGTGTTTCGTGGCCCTTGGTTTCTAATAACAAGGCATTGCCCATTCCTTCTTGACCTCATTTCTGGTTAAAACCTCAGATGGCATTTGGTTAATTGGATGAGTAGCAACGATGCTGCAATCTGGGTCAAGTCCTTCTATCCCCCTCTTCACTCCTCTCATTACTGCCAGAGGGACGCAGAATTTTGCAGGCAGCCCCTGCCCAGCCTGCTCTTCCTTGGTGACTGAGAGGGAATTTCATCTACATGTTGGGTTTTTTATAGCTGACCCACTTCCCGGGAGAAGCTTGCATTGCATAAAGAGCATTCCTTGTTGAAGGAGCACATAAGGAAATGTGCAGCTCTGGCTTCTGTACCTGGAATTCTAGAGAGGATTGGCCAGGAGCGAAGAGACATGTGTTAGGCAGGAGGTTGGGGTGTAACCTCAGAGCAGCCTCCCAGGACTGAAAGGGGCTCCAGAAAAGCTGGGGAGGGGCTCTGGATCTGGTAGTGCAGGGACACAACGAGGGGAAAGGTTTGGAGCTGCAAGAGGGGAGATTGAGATGAGATATGGGGGAGAAATGTTTTGGTGTGAGGGTGGGGAGGCCCTGGCTCAGGTTTCCCAGAGCAGTGGTGGCTGCCCCATCCCTGGAGGTGTTGAAGGCCAGGCTGGATGAGGCTTGGAGCCCCCTGATCCAGTGGGAGGTGTCCCTGCCCATGGCAGGGAGTGAAACTGGATGGACTTTGAGGTCCCTTCCCATCCGAACCATTCTGTGAGGTGAAAGAGCACCTTTAGTCCATGAGTGTCTTCAGCAAGCTCTGGGAAAAATGCTCTTTGGAATTCGTGGCGTTGATTATTCCCTTGTGGAGAAAGTGGGAATTAAAATTGGGTGACCTGGGGCTGTCAGCATAATCATCACTCAGAGCCATAGAATGGTTTGGGTGCCTGGGGCCTCCCCACAGCCTTCTCCAGGCTGAGCAGCCCCAGCTCTCCCAGTCTGTCCTCACATGGGAGGTGCTCCAGCCCTCGGATCGTCTCCGAGGCCCTAATCTGTTGCTGAAACCTTGGTGGACTCTGAACGTCCCAACTCAACAAAACCAACCCAAACAAAACCCCCAACCACTTCAAACAGAAGTTCCCACCAAGCTTTTATCCCACGTGAGTTTGAATACCTTCCTGCAGCTGCTTCCTGGGATTCCTTGGAGCTTTCTGAAGTGGGAAAGCACTGCCAACTCTTACTCCTGGCAGAGGGTGAGCTACGAGAGAGCTGATCGGCGGCTCCTGTGATGGTTGGTTTGTGTGGGGCCGCTCTAGGGGAGGAGATGTCTCTCTGTAATTCCCTCCGCGAGGGTTTCAGCTCCGGTGTTTGTGAATCATTCCTGGCAGTCCTGGAAGGAGCTGCTCCCCGAGCTCATGCCCTTGTGGTGCCCCAGGAAGGCCCTGAAGCCGTTAACCAGCCTTGGACCCTGCTTGGTCGGGATGAAGGCGTTGATTGGGATAAGTGGAGAGGGTTCCCTGTCCTGCTTTGCTGAATAAATGCCATTACATGTTTTGATTTTGCTCCAAACACTGAATTGCCAAATTTCCTCCAGTCTGAAGTTGAAACTGGCTGGAAGGAGCTCCTTCCTGATGTCAGCAGCAGGGAAGTGTCCTGAGCCTTGCTTCCAGCTTGGATTTTACTATCCGTGAGGTTTCTGTTTGTCTCTTTCGTGTTGGGGTTTGAAGATAGTGATGTAGTGGAGCCACGAGTAGCTTGGTGAGGAAAAGGCTATCTGCTGCTTCCCCAAACGTGGCTGTGAATGCTGCCAGTCCTTGGGAAGTGTCGTAGTCCTCTTCTGCCAGTGGAACATCAACCAGAATGAGAGGTGCAGAGGTGCTTCCTCCAGAAGTGCTGGAAGCTGACTTGAGTAGATTATGTTCTTCCAGCTTTGGAGAGCCATGAATGTTGAGGCGAGGGGCTGAGGACAGGGAACACAGAGAGGGAAGACCTGAGGATGGATGAGGTGGAAATAGCTTTGTGGAGTTGCTTTCTCCCTGCCAGTAGATGGGTGAATTCCTGGATGCTGCAGCTTTCCTCTCAGTAGAAGTCAGGACCTCCAAGTGTGAAACTGGTGGTGGGTACTTAGGGATCAGAGGTGGCTCCTGGGTCAGGTTTAGCCTAATTGCAGCTTGGTGACTTAGGAGAGGAGAGAATGGGAATGCTTGACTTCTGGCAAGTTCCCTGTGCCTTAGGAGTGGAGCAGTGGTGCTGGGGCACTGGGGAGCAGAGGGGGATTCCATGGAATGCAGTGATACCGGTGGCTTTTGGAGAGATTCTGAAATAACACTGATAATAAATAATCCTGAAGTTGTGGAGTCCTCAGCACAGGAAGGACAGGGACCTGTTGGAGCAGGTCCAGAAGAATCAAACAGCAGCAACCACACACTTGAGCTCTGACATTCATGTTCTGAGGCAATGCCAGGCACCAGCAGAGGCTGGGTGGAGAATGGGTTGGGATCAGCCCTGAGGAGAAGGCCTTGGGGTGCTGGGGGAGGAGAAACTCCCCAGGAACTGGCAATGGGCACTCCCAGCCCAGAAACCAAGGGTGTCCTGGGCTGCACCCAAAGAGTGGGAGCAGAGGGGAGGGAGGGGATTCTGCCCCTCTGTTCTGCTCTGGGGAGACGCCACCTGGAGCCCTGGGTCCAGCTCTGGAGTCCTGAGCACAGGAAGGACCTGGAGCTGTTGGAGAAGATCCAGAGGATGCCACGGAGATAATCCAAGGGCTGGAGAACCTCTGGTGTGAGGACAGGGTGGGAGAGTTGGGGTTGTTCAGGCTGGAGAAGAGAAGGCCGTGGGGAGACTTTAGAGCAGCCTCCCAGGAGTGAAAGGGTCTCCAGAGAAGCTGGGGAGGGGCTTTTTCCAAGGACCTGGAGTGGTGGAATGAGGGGGAACGGCTTTAAATTGGAAGGGGGAAGATTTAGATTGGACATTGGGAAGAAATTCTTCACAGTGAGGGTGGGAGGCCCTGTCCCAGGTTGTCCGGAGCAGTGGTGGCTGCCCCATCCCTGGAGGTGTTGAAGGCCAGGTTGGATGGGGCTTGGAGCCCCCTGATCCAGTGGGAGGTGTCCCTGCCCATGGCCGGAGGTGGGACTGGATGGGCTTTGAGGTCCCTTCTGACCCAAACTATTCCATGATTCCATGAAACCTGCAGCCTCTGGGAGAACTTGAGTGTTCCAGGAAGGAATCCAATTGAGGGCTTTAGGAGAAGCCATGTGTTCTCCACAGCTGTTGAGCAGTTAAAGCTGATCATTCTCTTCTGATACAAAGTCCCTTGTGGGTTTTGATACTTCAAGTACTGGTGGTTTGTGTTCTGGCTGAAGAGCTGAGCTGGGTCTGTGCTGGGCAGGGGTGAAAGGGCGATTGTCAACAAGGAAACGAGGCCTTTCCTGCCCTGGGACTGTGCTGGAACATCTCAGCCCTCCTGACCGGGGGTGAGTGATGCTCAGGGAAGGGACAGGACCCATCAACATGATGTGGGAAGCGTTGTGCTAGACTGTATTTGTGAACTTTCAGGCAACCCTAAGAGCATTAAACACCAGAGTTCCTTATGCTTGGATCCTAGAATGAGAGAATCATCTGGTTGGAAAAGAACTCTGAGGTCATCAAGTCCAGCTGTTCCCATCCCCTTACTGAACCATGTCCATAAGAAACTCACCTACCTGCCTTCTAAACCCCTCCAGGGATGGGGACTCCACCACCTCCCTGGGAGCGTCTACCAGGGCCTGAGAACCCTTTCAGTGAAGGAATTGTTCCTGATGTCCAATCTGACCCTGCCATGGTGCAACTTGAGGCCATTTCCTCTCATCCCATCCCTTGGGAGTAGAGCCCAAGCCCACCCCCCACCCCGGCTCCGCCCTCCTCTCCAGGAGATGCAGAAAGCGATGAGGTCTCCCCTCAGCCTCCTCTTCTCCAGACCAAACCCCCCCAGGGCCCTCAGCCGCCCCCACAGCCCCTGGGCCTTTTCACCCCCAGGGCTTCTCCTTGGGGCAGCTTTCCAGCCACTCTTCTCCAAGCCAGGAGCTGCAGGGGTTGCTGTGCCATGTTGGGACCCAAGGGCAGGACCTGCCACTTGGCCTGGTTGAATCCCATCCCGTTGGCCTTGGCCCATGGATCCAGCCTGGCCAGGTCCCTCTGTAGATCCTTCCTGCCCTCCAGCCCATGGATCCAGCCTGGCCAGGTCCCTCTGCAGACCCTTCCTGCCCTCCATCCCATGGATCCAGCCTGGCCAGGTCCCTCTGCAGACCCTCCCTTCCTTCAAGCAAATCCACACTTCCACCCAGCTCGGTGCCATCCCCAAACTTGCTCCGGGTGCCCTCGATCCCTTCATCCAGATCATTGCTAAAGATCCTGAACAGGACTGGCCCCAGCACTGAGCCCTGGGAACATCACTCGTGACTGGTTTCCAACTGGATTTACCTCCATTCCCCACTCTCTGGGCAGGGCTTCCCAGGCAGTTTTTCACCCAGCAAAGGCTGTTCCTGTCCAGGCCAAGGGCACCGTTTTCTCGAGCAGAACACAGTGTGAAAGGTTTCACCAAACCCAGGTGCACCTCATCCACAGCCTTTCGCTCATCCACTGAACGGGTAACATTGTCATTGAAGGTTACAACCAGGTTCATCAGTAGTTGTTTGGGCTTTGCCCACCTTAAGACTTTGGAACTGGGAAAGTTTGTATCTGAGGTACCTCGACAGTTCCTGAAGCATTGCTGAGTGAAGCCGGTGGTTGAGCAGCCTCCCTATTACTGAACAGTGTTGATTCCTCTTCAAGAGGTGTTCCCTGGGGGTTGTGTGTCCAGAAATAATGTGGGAATTGCACTGCAACCACTCCTTTGGACATTCCAGTGCGGTCTGTCTGCTGTGTGTTCCTCCTGTGGATGGGGTGGTCAGGAGATGTTGGAAATCCAGCAGTTCTTCCTTGGTTCCATCCTTGGAGACATCCAAACCATGATGTGGGGTTTTCTGTGCTGTCAAACACAGAGAAAATGCAGGTGAGTGTTTTCCTCTCCATTTCCTTTTGCTTGCCAGGTCCTGGAGAAGTACCCGAATACACCCATGAGCCACAAAGAGATCCTGCAGGTTATCCAGAAGGAAGGACTCAAAGAGATCAGGTGAGTTAGGTGGTAAAACATGTCCAGACCTTGGTGCTAACATTGCTTAGTTTACTGTTAAACCCTGTCCCATCAGTATTTAGGGAATGAAGTGTTAAATACAAGGAATTGCTTGGATGGTCACATTCAGAGAGCAGTGGTCCATGGCTCCATGTCCAGCTGCAGACCCGTGAGGAGTGGTGCCCTCAGGGTTTGTACTGAGACCAGTACAGTTCAATATCTTCATTAATGATATTGACAGCAGGATCGAGGGCACCCTCAGCAGGTTTGGGGGTGACACCAAGCTGAGAGGGGCAGTGGTGACACCAGAAGGATGGGATGGGATCCAGAGGGACCTGGACAGGCTGGAGAAGTGGGGCTGTGGGAACCTCGTGAGGTTCAACAAGGCCAAGGGCAAGGTCCTCCACCTGGGTCAGGGCAGCCCCCAGGATCAATAGAAGATGAGGGACGATGGGATTGGGATCAGAACTGAGGAGAAGGACTTGGGGTGCTGGTTGACAGCGGCTGAACATGGATCCATGGGCTGGAAGGGTCTGCAGAGGGACCTGGCCAGGCTGGATCCATGGGCCAAGGCCAACAGGATGGGGTTCAACCAGGCCAAGTGGCGAGTCCTGCCCTTGGGTCCCAGCAACCCCTGCAGCTCCAGGCTTGGGGAAGAGTGGCTGGAAAGCTGCCCCAAGGCAAAGGCCCTGGGGGTGCTGCTCGACAGCAGCTGAACAGGAGGCAGCAGTGGCCCAGGGGGGCAAGAAGGCCCCCAGCACCCTGGCTTGGATCAGCCCTGGGGTGGCAGCAGGAGCAGGGCAGGGATCGTCCCCCTGCACTCAGCACCTCCAATCCTGGGCTCAGGGTTGGGCCCCTCCCTCCAAGAAAGGCCTGGAGGGGCTGGAGCACGTCTGGAGAAGGGAGCGGAGCTGGGGAAGGGTCTGGAGAAGAGGGGTTGTGGGAGCGGCTGAGGGCCCTGGGGGGGTTTGGTCTGGAGAAGAGGAGGCTGAGGGGAGACCTCATGGCTCTCTGCAGCTCCTGGAGAGGAGGGTGGAGCCGGGGGGGGGTTGGGCTCTGCTCCCAAGGGATGGGATGAGAGGAACTGGCCTCAAGTTGCACCAGGGCAGCGTCAGATTGGATATTGGGAACAATTCCTTCATGGAAAGAGTTGTGAAGCCCTGTCAGAGGCTGCCCAAGGGGATCGTGCAGTCCCCCTACCTGGAGGGGTTTAGAAGGTGGGCAGATGAGGTGCTCAGGGATCTGGTTCAGTAATGGACTGGATGATCTCAGAGGTCTTTTTCAACCAAGGCATTCCATGAACACCAGCAGCCGGCTGTGTTCCTGTGGGCACTGTGTCCTCTGTGGGGCTGGAGGTGTGTCCTGTGTCTGCCCCAGCAGTGGGCAGAGCTGTGGTGATGCTGATTGTCCAAAGCAAACGGGGCTTTCAGCCCCCCCTGTAGTTCAGATCTCTGTGATGTTGCTCCTTGTGTGCTGTGAAACCAAGGTCTTGCCCAGGCTGAGAAAGGCTCTGTGCTTGATCACTGACAGAAGGAGAGAGGATGGACTTCAAAGGCAAATGAGATCCTGGCTTCCTTGGCTCAGGAATGTGACTGCCCGTGGGACTGGAGGCTGGCCCTGGGTGTTGGCTGTAGGAGGAGGGAAGCTGCTCGCTGCTGGGAGATGTTCTCACATCTCAGGTGGAGTTAAAGACCTCTCCTTGTTCCTGGCAGAAGGCTTTGCCTCAAAAGCCTTTCCCAACCATTTTTCACTACCTGAGTTTCCTTATCTTCTGCTGCAGAGCCAGGAAATAGGATGGGATTGGGAACTTCTCCACGTGGTGATTCTCAGGGCAGTTGTTCCTTCAACTTCTTGGTGCCAGGGGATTCCCCTCTAGCGTGATTGTCTCTGAGGAATGAACCAGACCTGAAGGGCAGGGGTGGGAGGGGGCAGTTTCAGAAGGGTGCAGGTTCTTAAACTGTTTTGAAAAGGATGGAAGATCCTGGTGGATCTCACTGACACTGGGGCTGAGGACAGAGTCTCTCTCACAAAGTTGCCTCTCCCTATTAAAAGCTGCTTCTGCCAAAATGGGCTCTCCCAGCCCAGAAACCAAGGGTGTCCTGGGCTGCACCCAAAGAGTGGGAACAGAGGGGAGGGAGGGGATTCTGCCCCTCTGCTGCGCTCTGGGGAGACCCCACCTGGAGCTCTGGAGTCCTGAGCACAGGAAGGACCTGGAGCTGTTGGAGTGAGGCCAGAGGAGGCCACAGAGGTGATCCAAGGGCTGGAGAACCTCTGGTGTGAGGACAGGGTGGGAGAGTTGGGGTTGTTCATCGTGGAGAAAAGAAGACTGTGGGGAGACCTTAGAGTAGCCTCCCAGGACTGAAAGGGGCTCCAGGAAAGCTGTGGAGGGGCTCTGGATCAGGGAGTGCAGGGCAGGATGAGGGGAAGGGTTCGGAGCTGCAAGAGGGGAGATTGAGATGAGATGTTGGGGAGAAATGTTTTGGTGTGAGGGTGGGGAGGCCCTGGCCCAGGTTTCCCAGAGCAGTGGTGGCTGCCCCATCCCTGGAGGTGTTGAAGGGCAGGCTGGATGTGGCTTGGAGCTCCCTGATCCATTGGGAGGTGTCCCTGCCCATGGCGGGGGGTGGACTGGATGGGCTTTGGGGTCCTTTCCCACCAAAACCATTTCATGATTCAATAATTTGCCTGAAACGTCTTCACGGTGGTTGTGGTGGAGGGGGGAGGGTTCGTATTAATGCTGTGGGAATTGTTTTGCTCATGTTTTTAAAGGGGTTTTTCTCTCCTTTTTTTGGGTTGCACTCCAACTCCAGAAGGTAAGAAACCACTGCTCCTTCTTCTTCAGCTTCTGCTCCTCTCCATGAACGCGACCTGCAACGGCCTCCATGAGCGCGCGGCCGCTTCTTGCCCGCCGTGTGCTGTGGTAGCTATAGAGCCCCCGCTGCTGCCTCCCCCCGTCCCTGCCCTGCATGACCCTTCCCCCCCCCAGAGCGGTGCCAGCCCGGCCCCCCCAACCTGTGTGTAAGCTCCTTGGGGAACACCGCGCTGGTCATTGCATGCGGATGCTTGGTGTCTCCTGCTGGGGGTGGGTTGGGGGGTCTGGAGCTGCATGGTGGGCTTTGGGCCACGGGGGATGCCTGGCGCTGCCTCTGGGCTCAGGCAAGCCTTAACCCCTCCTCAAGCTGCTTTGCTAAATCGTGAACGTGTTTGAGAAGCTTGGAGCTGGTGACGTGACGTCCGCTAGCCAGGGCTCTGCTCTGCTGCTTCCCTGGCTCTGGAACTGCTGGTTTTTAAAAACATCACATCTTAACACACTAACGAGCCAAAAGCTGTTTGTGTCAGCGTCTGAGTCCAAGGGAAAGAAGGAGATGCTCGCCAGGATAAAGTGGGAACCCCCTGATGTTAAACACCAGTGGTTCGGCTGTTTGGTCCACTTGGAGCGGTCACAGTGATGCTGGGAAAGTGTTCGCTGCTGGGTGCTCTTTAAATTGAGCCTTTATTTAGAGCAGGAGGCAGTGATTAACTCTGCTCTGGTGTCAGAGGGGGCTTCCAGGTGCTCTTCCTCTGTCCCTCTTGTCTGTGGGATCTCCTGGAGCCCTGAGGTGGGGTCCTGTGGTGGGAGATGTGCAGCATCCACTGCAGAGACACCACAAAACCTGCTGACACAGGAGAGACAGCACTGGAGACACCATCTGGAACCCTGCGTCCAGTTCTGGAGTCTCCAACGTGAGAAGAGATGGAATTGTTGGGAGTGAGTCCAGAGAAGGCCACAGAGATGATCCGAGGGCTGGAGAACCTCTGCTGTGAGGACAGGGTGGGAGAGTTGGGCTTGTCCAGCCTGGAGAAGAGAAGGCTGTGGGGAGACCTTAGAGCAGCCTCCCAGGACTGAAAGGGGCTCCAGGAAAGCTGGGGAGGGGCTTTTTCCAAGGACCTGGAGTGGTGGGATAAGGGGGAACGGCTTTAAATTGGAAGGGGGAAGATTTAGATTGGACATTGGGAAGAAATTCTTGATGATGAGGGTGGGGAGGCCCTGTCCCAGGTTGTCCAGAGCAGTGGTGTCTGCCCCATCCCTGGAGGAGTTGAAGGCCAGGTTGGATGGGGCTTGGAGCCCCCTGATCCAGTGGGAGGTGTCCCTGCACATGGCAGGGGGTGGGACTGGATGGGGTTTGGGGGTCCCTTCCCACTCAAACCCTTCCATGATTCAATGATGCAGAAGGTGTGGGAAACTGAAATGATTTTGAACTCCAGACAGTGAACAATTGGTGTTTCCTGGTATTCATGAAGATCCTTGGTCTGGGTGTGAGAGTTTGGCCGGTGGCCCTGGCCCCGCTCCGTTTGCAGCCCGTGCTTTGGCAGAGTTCCAGAGGGCAGCGCTATTTTTAGCTTTATGAGATGTGAAGACTGGGAAGGGCTTTGGTCTGTGCTTGTGACACCATGGAGACCAAATTAATCCGGTAAAGGTCAGCGCCATCACCTTTGCATCTTCTCAGCTGCTGCAAATACCTTTTTTCATAGAATCGTAGAATCACTTGATTGGAAAAGACCTTGGAGATCATTGAGTCCAACCATCCTTGTCCACTGCTGAACCTGACTCCTGAGCACCTCATCCACCTGGATTTTGAACCCCTCCAGGGATGGGGACTCCACCACCTCCCTGGGAGCCTCTACCAGGGCCTAAGAACCCTTTCAGGGAAGAAATTTTAATTCATGTTCAATCTGACCCTGCCCTGGTGCAACTTGAGGCCAGTTCCTCTCATCCCATCTCCTGTTCCCCCCTGGCTCCACCCTCCTCTCCAAGAGCTGCAGGGAGCGATGAGGTCTCCCCTCAGCCTCCTCTTCTCCAGACCAAACCCCCCCCAGGGCCCTCAGCTGCTCCCACAACCCCTCTTCTCCAGACCCTTTCCCAGCTCTGGTCCCTTCTCTAGACGCGCTCCAGCCCCTCCAGGGCTTTCTTGGAGGGAGGGGCCCAACCCTGAGCCCAGGATTGGAGGTGCTGAGTGCAGGGGGACGATCCCTGCCCTGCTCCTGCTGCCACCCCAGGGCTGATCCAAGCCAGGGTGCTGGGGGCATTCTTGCCCCCCTGGGCCATGTACCTCATGGCAGGGGGTTTGAACTGGGTGGGGTTTGATGTCCCTTCCCACCCAAATCGTTCTGTGACTTTTCTAGCTGGGAACGTAGGAGAGGACGTGGTGAACATTGGTGGGAGAAGCACAGGAATGTTGCCATGGGCAGGGACACCTCCTACTGGACCAGGGGCCTCCGTACCCCATCCAACCTGGCCTTGAACACCTCCAGGGATGGGGCAGCCACCACTGCTCTGGGCAAATCCAGGAGCCAAGGTGTGAAGGGTCGACACCTTTAGAAGGAATTGCTGTAGGAAGGCACATGGAATTAGAGCTTCCAGGGATACCCCGTGGCCTTCTGGAGAGGATGAGCCTGGTGGAGTTGGAGCACGGCCCTGGTGAAGCTGCTGCACCAAGAGTTGTTCCCAGCTGTGGTCTTGGCGTTTGCAGCAGCAGCTTCAGCACTGGGGAATGTTCTCAGGAAGCAAAGGGCCAAGAGTGGGTTGGTTGGGGTTCATCGAGGAGGAGGCTGTCCATGTGTGTGCACGATTTGAGGAGAAGCTGGTGTTCAGCAGTGGGGATTCTGACTGGAACATCCCCCTGGGTCCACCACGTGTGAAGCCTGGAGGGGACTGCGGGCAGGGATCACAGCGAGGTGCTCACCTCTCTGATTCCTCTGTTGTGTTGCATTGGCTGTCTCTCCAAAAGACGTTGGCCAAAGTAAGAGCACCCAAATGATATGGAGAACCAGCCAGGAGGTCCCTGGTGTTCCTGAGGCTCAGCCGCTCCCCCCAGTGCCACTGTTTTTTCCCCTGAGCATCAGGCTGGGCCATCTGCTGGGTGGTGGGATGAGACCTCCCTTGTGAGGTCTCCGACCTGTTGGCTCATCCCTTGTGAGATCTTTGACCTCTTGTCTTGTTCCTGGTGGGTTCTCCAACCTGTTGCCCTGTTCCTTGGCTCGTCCCCTGTGGGGTGTCTAACCGAAGCCTGCTGTGGAGCAGCAGCTTTTGCTGAGGAATTTGATTTCATCAGTCACAAAGTGAGGATTTTGGTCAATGTGGTGGTTCCAGTCCCAGCTGTTGTGGCCGGGCAGTGGGAGAAGGAGAACTGCTCATGGATTTGCCATGCAGGGGTTATGCTGGACATCAAGGTGTGGTACAAGAAAGGATTCAGGAGAGGGTGGGATCAGCAGGAGGAACACCTGGCACCTCTCTCGCCCTCTCCACCTGATTTTGCTTCTCTTTGCAGTGAGATGGGTTTAAAAAAAACAAACAAAGAAACCCCCACCAGCTTCAGTGAAAAACATGGCTCTTCCGTCTCAGTTCTCCTAGCTGAGACCGAAGATCTCCACTCTTCCCAAAGGAAAATTCCATAATTGGATTCCATTCTTTACCCTGCAACCCTCATTTCTATTTGATGTGGGTTTTTTCCAAGAAAAACCCCATAACACAACTTTCCAGATCCCTACAGCCAATCTTCATGGAACCATGGAAAGGGTTGGGTGGGAAGAGACCTCAAAGCCCATCCAGTTCCAGCCCCTGCCATGGGCAGGAACACCTCCCGCTGGATGAGGTTGCTCAAAGCTGCATCACGGAGCTTCTGGAGCTCTGAACACCTGAGAGCATTTGATGTTGTGCAGTGAGGGGCTGAGGAGCTGGAGCTGGGGTTTGTTTGGCTTTTTCCAGAACTGCAGCTTGGATACAGGGACTGGTTCCACCGTTGCTTGTTGCGGCAGCTTCAACTTGTATTCTCCTTGGGAATAGAAGTTGGATCTGGAATCTCTGCCTCTGCACGGGTTATTGTTGGGTGTTTCCCAGCAGACGATGGACGTTGACCCAGAGCATCCAAACTTTAACCTGTGCCTTTGTTTGCAGCGGGACCTCCCCTCTCGCCTGCCTGAATGCGATGTTACACACCAACTCCCGGGGGGAAGAGGGCATCTTCTACAAGGTGCCAGGTCGCATGGGAGTCTACACTCTGAAGGTGAGTGTCTGCACGGGGTCCTCCCCTGAACAGCCCGTGGCCATGAAAAGCCCTCTGGGGTAGGATATTCACAGACTGATGGGACGGTTGGGTGGGAAGGGACCTCAAAGCCCACCCAGTCCCATGGCAGGGACACCTTCCACTGGATCAGGGGGCTTCAAGCCCCATCCAACCTGGCCTTGAACATCTCCAGGGATGGGGCAGCCACCACTGCTCTGGGTGACCGTGTGAGGAAGCTGCAGAGGCAGTGAAATCCCCCCTCAGTCTCCTCCACCTGAACAGACCAAGTTCAGCCTCTCCTCCTAGGATATCCCCTCCAGACCCTTCCCCAGCTTTGGGGCCTCCTCTAGACTCTCTCCAGTGCTTTGATGTCCTTTCTATCCCGGGGTGCCCCAAAGTGCCCCCAATCCTCGAGGTGGGGCCTCCCCAGAGCAGAGTAGAGCGGGACAATCCCCTCCCTGGCCTGGCTGGCGATGCTGGGCTTGATGCCCCCCAGGACACAGTTGCCCCCTTGGCTGCCAGGGCTCGCTAGTGGCTCGTGGTCACCTTGCCATGGAGCAGAGCCCCCAGGTCCCTCTGGGCAGGGCTCTCCAGCCTCTCAGACCACGACTGAAGACCTCATCAACAGAGAATGGTTTGTTGTCACCAAGCAGCTCTGATCTCTCCAGTGCCGGATTATGTCTGAACCCGGTGGGATAATCACTAGAGGGCAGCCTGGCTTTAGCTGTCGAGAGGGTGAAAGCACTGCTGGTTCTCTCTGAAAACTCGTTGGTGACGGCACAGGGGCCCAGAGCCACAGCCTGTGGCATTGTGGACCTCCCCTTGCACAGAACCACCATTGGGTCCATCTTCCAGAGACCTGAGCCAGCAGGAGAGGGGCTGCTGAGGACCTTGCTGGGAAAATAACTGTGGGACACTGAACCATCGAACTCTTCTGTTACAAAGTTCAAAAACTGAGTGGATTTCTGTAAAGCAAGAGTGGTTGGAGTTAGTGGTGAGGGATGGAGAGGACACCTCCGATGCATGTGGAAGGAAGGCTGAGCAAGGAGGTGGTGTAGAAGAGGTCCCAGCCCTGCATTCCAGACGTCGTTTGGGATCGCAGAGGTGGTGGTGGGTCTTGAGGCCAGAGGCCCAGCAGTTCTGAGGTTGTCCTGCAGCATCAAATACTCCAGAACCAGTGCCTGGGTATAAAAACCCACTGCTTTTCGTTGTTTTGTTAATTGGGAGAGTGGGTGGTTGGGCCCCTCCCTCCAAGAAAGCCCTGGAGGGGCTGGAGCCCGTATGGAGAAAGGACCAGAGCTGGGGAAGAGTCTGGAGAACAGGGGTTGTGGGAGCAGCTGAGGGCCCTGGGGGGGGTTGGTCTGGAGAAGAGGAGGCTGAGGGGAGACCTCATGGCTCTCTGCAGCTCCTGGAGAGGAGGGTGGAGCCAGGGGGGTGCTGGGCTCTGCTCCCAAGGGACAAGAGATGAGAGGAAATGGCCTCAAGTTGTACCAGGGCAGGGTCAGATTGCATTTTGGGGACAATTCCTTCATGGAAATGTTTCTTAGGCCCTGGTAGAGGCTCCCAGGGAGGTGGTGGAGTCCCCATCCCTGGAGGGGTTCAAAAGCTGGGTGGATGAGGTGCTCAGGGATCTGGTTCAGTCGTGGACAGGGATGGTTGGACTCGATGGTCTCAGAGGTCTTTTCTAACCAGATGATTCCATGCTTCCGTGGAGAAGTGGGTAACGCCACCCGTTGTTCCCGTTTGCAGAAGGACGTTCCGGATGGGCTGAAGGAGCTCTCGGATGGCTCCGAGGAGAGCAGTGATGCCCAGTCTGACTCGCAGAGCTCCGAGAACAGCAGCAGCAGCAGCAGCAGCGATGGGGGCAGCAACAAGGACAGGAGGAAAAGCAGGTGGAAAAGGAAAGGTAATTTTCCTTTTCGGGAGCGACGCTTGGAGCTTGGTCTGTGCCTGTGAAGGGCCAAGAGGGTTTCACCCATCACATTTGTTTCCTCATAAATAGAATCATAGAATCATCACAGAGTGCTTTGGGTGGGAAGGGACCTGAAACCCATCCAGTACCACCCCTTGCCATGGGCTGGGACACCTCCCAATGGATCAGGGGGCTCCAAGCCCCATCCAACCTGGCCTTGAACACCTCCAGGGATGGGGCAGCCACCACTGCTCTGGGAAACCTGGGCCAGGGCCTCCCCACCCTCACACCAAAACATTTCTCCCCAAGATCTCATCTCAATCTCCCCTCTTTCAGCTCCAAACCCTTCCCCTCATCCTGTCCCTGCACCCCTTGATCCAGAGCCCCTCCCCAGCTTTCCTGGAGCCCCTTTCAGTCCTGGGCGGCGGCTCTAAGGTCTCCCCACAGCCTTCTCTTTTCCAGGCTGGACAACCCCAGCTCTCCCAGCCTGTGCATTGCACTCCTGCCATCCCTTTGCTCTCCAGGAGGACAGCAGTTACTATTTTTGATGGTGAACAGTTCACACTTGCTGCCACTGTCGTGCCCCTGGTGCTTTTCCATGTGTCTCACCAGCACCTTTCCAAAAGCAAAGCTGCTCCAGCGGAAACATGTTGATCTCATGTTGCTGTTTTATCTCCTGTAATAGAGATTTTCTTTGAAACTTTGTAATGAAAGCACAAATTCTGCAGGAATTTGGCATGTTTGGTGCACCCAAGTAAATACATGGCTTTGGATTTCTGCCACTCATCCCATGTAACCACGATCTTGGCCGCTCGGTGCCCACACAGGGTGTTCCCTATTTCACATCTGTGTCTATCCCTGTCTGAATCCCTGGAGGGGTTCAAACCCTGTGGCTGTGGCACCTGGGGACAGGGTTTGTTTGGCACAGTCAGTTTGGGCTGATTTTGGACTGGATGAGCCTGGAGGGCTTTTCCAACTTTAACAATTCTATGATTTTATGATCTTCTTAGCTCCGATTCTGGGCGGTGACGTAACTTGGTAGCACAATTAAATGACCCAGTACTGTTTAATGGAACAAAATAAAGGTACTGTGATGGTAAACAGTTAAAAAAATCTTTACAAAGCACATTTTTAAATTCTGGTGTTTGTGTGGCCTCGTTCTCAGGTCACAGGCTGTGACTGATGTTTCAGAGACACATTTTCTCTAAGGGGAGCCACACTCCCACCAGTTTAAGCTCCCAAGGTTCAGCTGAGCTGTACTAGGGGACCTGATGCTCTTGAGAGATCTTTGTGGCAAGAGCTGTGCTCTGGGTGCACAAGGAGTACAACTCTTTCATTTTTAGCATTTCATCTGCTTTGTGTATCTGAAAATGTTCTTTTGGTTTCCTCCAGCAACCCCTGCCGTTTCGAACTCTCGCTGTGTTTGCTGGTTTCTGCGACCAGAGCAGGGGAGTCTCTACTTCAAAATGAGTGTTTTCTGCAGTTGGTGCATTTGCTGCTCTTTAAAACAACCAGAAAGGTGTGGAATTCCCAAGTAGAAAGATGCCTTCTGGGCTGAGCTGTGCCGTGTTGGCTCTGGAGCGCAGCACTCCGCCACGGCCGTGCCCTGGGCTGTCGATGAGAGCCTGGAACACAGAAACCTCCTTCCTCATTAAATAAAACCCATCTCCTCCCTCCGGTTCAAGACTATCCCAGATTCCCAGCTTGGTTGGATGGAGTCTTGAGCCCCCTGATCCAGTGGGAGGTGTCCCTGCCCATGGTAGGGGGCTGGAACTGGATGGACTTCAAGGTCCCTTCCAACCCAAACCATTCCATGATTCAGCGATTCCAGCCAGAGCTGTTTTGTGGCACTCCTTGGCCACATTTCCAGCTGGGTGACATAGGGTTGTCCACATCCATGTAGGCCCTCTGTAACGTGGGCAATCCCAGTCGGAAGCGGCACCGGTCCAGGCTGCAGCCTGGGATGGGAGAGGAGAGTTTTTATTGTAAGGATGGGGGGATTCTGATCAAAACCAGTGAAGTGACTGCAAAGCGGGCAGGCAGCGAAGAGATGAGCTGAGAGGCTTTGCCTGGAGCCCTGGGAGGCTGCAGCTCAGCCTGACGTGACATCACTTTTGCTCATGCACAGATAAAACAGGAAGCGCCTTCCGATAACATCAAGAGCCACTTCCTTATATGTGCAAAAATAAAGCCCTCTGAGAGCAGCAAACCTGAGTGATTTGAGAGAGGAGAAAGCCCTTGGGGCACTTGCAGACCCCCATAGGCTTCACATGGGGCCAGCCAGGAGCACGGGGGAGAAGGGGTAAAGCCCAGGCTGTGCATCGCTGCCTGCGCCCCTGGGAACCCGCGGGCGGCGCTGCTGGTGGAGCTTCCAGAGCAGCAGAGATGTTCCCGGAGCAGCTTTGGGCCCTTCCCCTCCCAGGTAAGGGGCACTGGCTGCAGCAGAATTTCACTTTGGGGCACGGAGCGGGCGCGTTCCTGGCCAGGGTCCCTCTGTGCTACTCTAAGCTGGGGCAGGCACCTTCTCCCTGGCCTTGGAGCAGCTCCTTGGCCATCGTCTTGGGAATCTGGTGGTAAAAAATGAGCTTTGTTTGGATACAGTGCTTGTAAAAGGATACCACGAAGGGTCCTTGAGTTCCATGTTGTTCTAAACCATCTTGAAGGTGTCGGTGCCTCAATTCTAGGTGCTTTAGCAGCATTTCCCTATAGTGTGTTTTCATATAATTCTGGAACCATGGAATGGTTTGGGTGGGAAGGGACCTCAAAGTCCATCCAGTCCCACCCTGTGCCAGGGGCAGGGACACCTCCCACTGGATCAGGGGGCTCCAAGCCCCATCTAACCTGGCCTTGAACACCTCCAGGGATGGGGCAGCCACCACTGCTCTGGGAAACCTGGGCCAGGGCCTCCCCACCCTCACACCAAAACATTTCTCCCCAAGATCTCATCTCCATCTCCCCTCTTGCAGCTCCAAACCCTTCCCCTCGTCCTGTCTCTGCACTCCCTGATCCAGAGCCCCTCCCCACCTTTCCTGGAGCCCCTTCCAGTCCTGGGAGGCTGCTATAAGGTCTCCCGGGAGAGACAACTCTTTTGTAGGACAACTTGCCCATAGTTTGCTGTGTCTCCCATGAGGTGCAGCAGCTCAGCATCTCCTCACTTGTGCACCTCGGGTTGGTTGTGTGCTCAGGGTGACCAATTCAGCCTGTCCAGGTGTCTGGAAATAACACCTGTAGCTCGGTTGTGTGTCTGGGATCTGCTGCAAAGCTGTGGTTGACTCTCTGGAGCCCCAAGGGATGTTCACCCCCAGCTGTTCAAGCTGCTGCAAATCAATACAAGGTGTTTGGTTCCAGAATTTTGTGGCTTCTGACAATGATCGTGGCTGTCAAAGTTGGGTTTTCCTGTAGTTCCTGCCATGTCCCTGGTTCAATCTTTGCAATCAGAGTCATCCTAAAGGAGAAGGATCTCCTTTGGCTTCTGTAACCGGCACGTTCCCTGAGAGTCGTCGCAGTATCGGTGGTTTAGAGGAAGGTCTAGAAGAAGGAGGACAGGTAGGGTTGGACTCAACGATCTCAAAGGTCTTTGCCAACCAAATGAAACAATTCCAACAGGTCTCCTCTCTACTAAAATGAGCAAAAAAAGGGGAAAGAATCAGCTGGTAAAGTGAACTTGAAGGGAAAAGTGGAAGAAACAGAATGGACCAGGCTATTGATAATCCTTCTCCGCTAACCAGCCACCAGCCTGGGCTGTGTTGTTATGCAGCAGACACAGTGGTGGCTCCCTCCTGCCTCCCAGGTTATAATTTTGTTCAACCAGATCAGTGTTCACGTGAAGAGTCCCTGTATTTCACAGAATCATAGAATCGTTAAGGTTGGAAAAGCCCTCCAAGGTCATCCAGTCCAACATCAGTCCAACCCCACCCATTAACAGCACCAAACCCTGGCCCAAGGTGCCACGGCCACACGGGTTTTGAACCCCTCCAGCGATGGGGACTCCATCCCTGCCCTGGGAGCCTCTGACTCTGGGCTTCACCACTCTTTCCCTGAAGGAATCATTCCCAATATCCAATATAAACCTCCCTTGCTGCAACTTGAGGTCATTTCCTCTCATCCCATTCCTTTTTCCTTGGGAGAAGAGACCAACCCCCACCTGGCTCCAGCCTCCTCTCAGGTGATTGTAGAGAGTGACGAGGTCTCCCCTCAGCCTCCTCTTCTCCAGACAAAACAATATTGGGCAAAATGTCATTTCCTGACAATAGATTTTAGTGAGGTTTGCAATGGGAAATCACGATCAGCTCTTCATAAACAGAACAGGACAGGGAAAGACCTGGAGCAGTTAAACTTACGCACTGTGTTCACCAGCAGCAGCCCATGAACAGGAATAAGGACTGGAACACTGTTCTACACCTGAAATGTTGATTATTATCTCTTAGTACAGAGGAAAACCTTGGGGTCCGGGCGCCAGCATTTCCAGGTCACAGTGAGAAGGTTCTTTGTTGTTACCAGTTCCTTGGTGGAAAGGTGTGACCCCAACAAGGCACAGCAACCCCTGCAGCTCCAGGCTTGGGGAAGAGTGGCTGGAAAGCTGCCCCAAGGCAAAGGCCCTGGGGGTGCTGCTCGACAGCGACTGAACAGGTGGCAGCAGTGGCCCAGGGGGGCAAGAAGGCCCCCAGCACCCTGGCTTGGATCAGCCCTGGGGTGGCAGCAGGAGCAGGGCAGAGATTGTCCCCCTGCACTCAGCACCTGGAATCCTGGGCTCAGGGTTGGGCCCCTCCCTCCAAGAAAGCCCTGGAGGGGCTGGAGCGCATCTGGAGAAGGGAGCGGAGCTGGGGAAGGGTCTGGAGAAGAGGGGTTGTGGGAGCGGCTGAGGGCCCTGGGGGGGTTTGGTCTGGAGAAGAGGAGGCTGAGGGGAGACCTCATGGCTCTCTGCAGCTCCTGGAGTGGAGGGTGGAGCCAGGGGAGGTTGGGCTCTGCTCCCAAGGGATGGGATGAAAGGAAACGGCCTCAGGTTGCATCAGGGAAGGGTCAGATTGGGTATTGGGAACAATTCCTTCATGGAAAGAGTTGTGAAGCTCTGACAGAGGCTCCCAGCTTGAGGTGGAGTCCCCATCCCTGGAGGGGTTCAAAAGCCGGGTGGATGAGGTGCTCAGGGGTCTGGTTCAGTAGTGGACAGGGAGGGTTGGACTCGATGATCTCCAAGGTCTTTCCCAACCACGCACTCTGTGATTCCATGACCCACGTTACTCTCAGCCATGGTGATGACGGTGGCTCTCTGTGTCCTCCCCTCACCCCCCAGGCCTGATGCGGTGCTGCTGTCGGGTTCTTCGCTGCCCCACGCCCAGAACAGCTCGGCCAGACAAAACCAATTACAAAAAGGGTTCTGTTTGGGTTATGTTCTTCTGGTCCTTCCTGCTAAAGATTTGGTAGAAGCATCAGCTTTTCTAAACAGAGCCGTTCCTGCTCGTGCTCGTGACTCAGGGGAAGCTGCTTCCCCATCCCTTGTTGTGCAATTTACTGAGGAATCTGCAGGCACGAAGCCAGAAGTGTTCCTTTTTTTCTTTGTTTAGGTTATTTTATCTTCTCTTTGGGCCAGGATTTCGTAGTGCCCAGGTTTGGAGAGAGCTGTAGGTTTTCATACTCGGCCGTGGAGCCACCAGGGCTTCCTCTGCCGGCCAAGGAGTGACGTTTCCATCAGGGCCGGCACCACGGTTTATACGTTGGGTGAGGGACAATTGTTAGTCTGTGGTCAGAGGCATCTCCACGTGCATCTGCCTTTGGGAGCTGTTGTAGACAGGTAGAAAAATGGGTTATAAATGTAATATTGGATCATGGAATGGTTTGGGTGGGAAGTGACCTCAAAGCCCAACCAACCCCACCCCCTGCCATGGACAGGGACACCTCCCACTGGATCAGGGGGCTCCAAGCCCCATCTAACCTGGCCTTGAACACCTCCAGGGATGGGGCAGCCACCACTGCTCTGGGAAACCTGGGCCAGCGCCTCCCCACCCTCACACCAAAACATTTCTCCCCAAGATCTCATCTCAATCTCCCCTCTTTCCGCTCCAAACCCTTTCCCTCATCCTGTCCCTGATCCAGAACCCCTCCCCAGCTTTCCTGGAGCCCCTTTCAGTCCTGGGAGGCTGCTCTAAGGTCTCCCCACAGCCTTCTCTTCTCCAGGCTGAACAACCCCAACTCTCCCACCCTGTCCTTACACCAGAGGTTCTCCAGCTGTTGGATCATCTCTGTGCCCTCCCCTGGACTCGCTCCAACAGCTCCAGGTCCTTCCTGTGCTCAGGACCCCAGAGCTGGACCCAGGGCTCCAGGTGGCGTCTCCCCAGAGCGCAGCAGAGGGGCAGAATCCCCTCCCTCCCCTCTGCTCCCAGTCTTTGGGTGCAGCCCAGGACACCCTTGGTTTCTGGGCTGGGAGTGCCCATTGCCGGCTCCTGGGGAGCTCTTTGTCCATCAGTGCCCCAAGCTCTGTGTCCGACTGTTACTTCATTCCCATCCCCAGTTTGTTGGTTGCAGCAAGGCCATTGAAAAGTCTCAGCTCCTGGCTCTGGAAGCCCTGCTTTGGGACTGCATCGCTGGGACTGGATTGCTTGAAGGGCCCAGGCTCATCCACCTGGAATTCCTGTTCATTTACTGGAATATCCCATCTATTCCCATATTTCTTCCTTTGAGTGCCATTTACCTTCCCATTCTGGCAAGGGATGCAGATTTAGTCCCTTCAGAACCTGCTGTCAGTGATCCATTGACCACAGGGTGTTCCAGGCGGGGACAGCTCTCACCTGGATTCCAGCAGCTCTTTCTGAGATTAATAAAAAAGAGGTTGAGAAGCGATGAAGAGTCTCCAGTTGGTTGTAGGAATTGGTGTTGGCTTCTGGAAAAAACAGCTGCCTTGGCCATGGGGAGGGGACAGAAATGACCCTTCATGGCAGAAGCTTTCAGGAGCCTCCAGAGATGCTCTGGCTGTTGAGGGGTGGTGGGTGCTCTGCGGGGAAGGTGTCCGGGTTGGGTTGTGTGTGTATCTATGGGGGTGTTTATCTTGCAGTGTCCTCCAGGCTGTCCCAGACGTCCTCCCCGCAGCCAGGCTGCCCCTCGCCCTCCATCCAGACCAGCAAAGTCATCTCCTCCTCCCAGAAGCACAGCAAGAAGGCCCTCAAGCAGGTAAGGAGGGATCGCTGCCGGCACTTGGTCCCGTGGGAAATCCCCCCTCTCAGCAGAGCCGCGCTCCACGGGGATTCTGGGATGGATTCTGTACAGGAATTCAGGACTTGTGGCTGTCTGAGAGCAAACAGCGTTTGCTGAAAGGTCCCTCTCTTGAAGGTACTTCAAGTGTTGTGCCATTTATTTATCTAAATAAATATCTGAGCAGTTGTAGAACCACGGAATGATGGAATGGTTTGGATTGGAAGGGACCTCACAGCCCACCCAGTCCCACCCCCTGCCAGGGACACCTCCCACTGGATTGGGGGCTCCAAGCCCCATCCAACCTGGCCTTCAACACCTCCAGGGATGGGGCAGCCACCACTGCTCTGGGAAACCTGGGCCAGGGCCTCCCCACCCTCATCATCAAAAATTTCTTCCCAATGTCCTATCTCAATCTTCCTCCTTCCAATTTAAAGCCGTTCCCCCTCATCCCATCACTCCAGGCCCTTGGAAAAAGCCCCTCCCCAGCTTTCCTGGAGCCCCTTTCAGTCCTGGGAGGCTGCTCTAAGGTGTCCCCACAGCCTTCTCCTCTCCAGGATGAACAACCCCAACTCTCCCACCCTGTCCTCACACCAGAGGTTCTCCGGCCCTTGGATCATCTCCATGGCCTCCTCTGGACCCGCTCCAACAGCTCCAGGTTCTTCTTAAGCTGGGGATTCCAGACCTGGACCCAGGGCTCCAGGTGGAATCTCAAGTTCAGTCAGGCTTTGATGTGAATTTTCGGCAGGTTGCACCTGTCTAATTCAGCCCTAATTAATTACACTCCACTTGCCCTTCCTCGTCCCTCTCCAAGCCGGGCTGGCAGTTGTTTGTCTCCAACATCCACAAAGGCTTTTCTCTTCCAAGAGAAGGATCAGGCAGACTTGCAGTTTGTTATAAAGTCCTCTTTCCCCTCTCACACTCGGCAGTTTCTCATCATTTTCTCTGCTCTGTAGGTCCCTTTTTCACAGAATCAGAGGTTGGAAGGGACCTCTGAGAACACCCCCCCCAAACTCCACCCCCATTTCCAAACCCTTACTCCATCTACTTTCCTCCTCTCTTCTGTCCTCACTCACCTGATGGTTCTCATAGAATCATGAAATGGGTTGGGCTGGAAGGGACCTTAAAGCCCATCCAGTTCACCTTTTGACCTGTCTCCAGATTTGGGATCCTTCCCCTACGTTCTCCAGAGCTCTTTTTTTTTCAGGAAACGACACAATTTATGATGTTCCACATCTGATAACTTTTTAGTTTAGATCCAAATGTGGGAAATCTGTTGGGAATAGCAGTGTGGTTGAACAGAATCCCTTTCCCTGTGGACTGAGCGTCTTTCAGAAGGTGTTTTGACCCCTTGATGTGGTTACAGTCAGATCCCAACGGATTGCTCTGGAGCTTTGCAGCGCGTGCTCCCCGATCCCTAGGAGCATTCTGACTTTCTCTTCGGTCACGTTCCTCTGTCCCTCTCCAGGCCCTGAAGCAGCAGCAGCAGAAGCAGCAGCAGCAGCAGCAGTGCAGAGCGGGGGTGCCCGTGGCCTCGAACCAGCACGAGCTCCTGAAGGCTGTCAAGGCAGCCGGCGAGACCGCTCCTGCCAAGCCTGGTACGTGGGGGTGTCCTCTCGTGGGCCCTGTCCCCGATGGGTCTCTAACTCACCTTTTGTTGTTCTTGGGGGGCAAGAGAGGAAAGAGCTCTTCTCCTAAGGCGTTTGTTTTATTGCCCAAATCATCTCTTTGCCCGGTGTTGATGCGATTCTGAACGCATTCAGTTGAGAAGAGTTCTTGAGCAGCTCTAATCATGTCCCTGTCGGGTGAAAAAGCTGCTCTTGGTGACAAATGCCCTCCCCTGTGGCTGTCTCCGTGCTGTGGTCGGGTGTTCCTCATGGCTGTGCGGAGCCGATGGGGTCTCTCTCAGTATTTGTGTTCCAAAGTCAGTTCTCATTCTGTGGAGTGGCTTTCGTGTCTTCTGCCAAAGATACACTGGCAGAGGCTCCCAGGGAGGTGGTGGAGTCCCCATCCCTAGAGGGGGTTCAAAAGGCAGGTGGATGAAGTGCTCAGGGATCTGGTTCAGTAGTGACAGGGACGGTTGGACTCGATGATCTCCAAGGTCTTTCCCAACCAAGCAATTCCATGATTCTTTGTTGTGTTCAATAGGGGTGTTCAAGGCCAGGTTAGATGGGGCTCTGAGCAACCTGAAGGTGTCCCCCCATGTCAGAGGGTTGCAACTGGATGGCCTTTGAGGTCCCCTCCAACCCAACCCATTCCATGATTCCATGCACGTTCTAACCCCACGTGTCCCCGAGTGGTTCCCAGCATTTGTGCTGCAGCTCTCCTCGAGCTCCTTCAGCTGGGCTGTGGCTCCTCGGCCAGCAGCACCGTTTCACCAGTTCCTGCCAGTTACGCCCAGCAAGGTTTCTCTCAGTGCTCACTGTCACTGGTTTCCATTATGAGCTCCTGCATTTGTAAGCATGGCTTGGGTTCTTTTCTTTTAGATGCAAGGAGTTTCTCTGTGTTTGTGTGGACTGACTGTCACGTTGGACAGTGAATGACCTCGTAGATGAGCACTGTTGTTAGTTCATCTCGGTCCACATTGGTCATGTCATTAAAGGGAGTGGAGCTGGGGAAGGGTCTGGAGAACAGGGGTTGTTGGAGCAGCTGAGGGCCCTGGGGGGGTTTGGTCTGGAGAAGAGGAGGCTGAGGGGAGACCTCATCGCTCTTTGCAGCTCCTGGAGAGGAGGGTGGAGCCAGGGGGTGTTGGTGTCATAGAACAGGAGATGGGATGAGAGGAAATGGCCTCAAGTTGCACCAGGGCAGGGTCAGATTGGATATTGGGAACAATTCCTTCATGGAAAGAGTGGTGAAGCCCTGGCAGAGGCTCCCAGGGCAGGGGTGGAGTTTCCATCCCTGAAGGGGATCAAAACCCTGTGGCTGTGGCCCTTGGGGCCAGAGTTTGGTCAGCACGGTGGGGTTGGGCTGGTGTTGGACTGGATGTGGTTGTGGCTTTCCATACGGGAAGGCTGCTCCAGGGTCTCTTAACAGGATCATTGCTGGGTTGGGTACAGATGGGGAATAAGCTGGGGCTTCACCAGAGGATGGGCTCGGGGCAGAGGTGAAGCTGCTCCCTGCCAGTCGAGAGCAACAGGGGGTCCTCTGCTGTCAGCCTGGTGGAAACTGAGTGCTGCAAGAAGGGGACTTAAGTATCTTGGAAGAATACACACACTAAAGACTCGATTTCAGTCCAGACTGGTGTCTGGTGAAATATTTCCTGTGTTGAGACGTTTCACTTTCCCCTGCAGCCTGGGAAGGGAAGCAGTCGGATGGGCGGTCGAGCAGCCCTCAGAACTCCACCTCCAGCTTCTCTCCCTCCGTGAAGCTCGAAAATTCCTTGCCAGCGCTGGGAAAGAAACCATTCCAGAGATCGGACCGGCTGCATGCG
This sequence comes from Dromococcyx pavoninus, assembly GCA_033558185.1. Taxonomy (NCBI): domain Eukaryota; kingdom Metazoa; phylum Chordata; class Aves; order Cuculiformes; family Neomorphidae; genus Dromococcyx; species Dromococcyx pavoninus. The sequence continues at coordinate 22,776 of JAUMJL010002079.1, read as the reverse complement.
AGTAAGACATGGATTTCTCTGCTTACAGAGGTTTGGTTGCTCTGGTGATCAAACAAAAGACTAAATAGCAAAATCGAGTAGAATGTGTAATTAATTCTGTGGCTGGAGTGACCTCTGGACACCTGGAAGGTGCTGCTGATATGTTGGGTGCCTTAGGGTAAATCATTCAAACTCTACATGGGTGAAAAAAACATTCTCGTTCTTGTTCTCAGCAGTTTCTCCCTTTGAGCTCCCTGTTTGCTGTTTGGGCTTTAATGGATCCAAGACACGTTGATAATGTTGGAAGGCAAAAAGCAATTCCTTCGTGGCTCTCTGCACTTCAACCTGTGCCTCAGACTCCTTCCCTCCATGGACATGAGCTGAAAGGCAGGCTGGATCCATGGGCTGGAGGGCAGGAAGGGTCTGCAGAGGGACCTGGAGAACCTGGATCCATGGGCTGGAGGGCAGGAAGGGTCTGCAGAGGGACCTGGCCAGGCTGGATCCATGGGCCAAGGCCAATGGGGTGGGGTTCAAGGAGGCCAAGAGCCGGGTCCTGCCCTTGGGTCCCAGCAACCCCTGCAGCTCCAGGCTTGGGGAAGAGTGGCTGGAAAGCTGCCCCAAGGCAAAGGCCCTGGGGGTGCTGCTCGACAGTGGCTGAACAGGAGGCAGCAGTGGCCGGGGGGGGCAAGAAGGCCCCCAGCCAGGTAGATGAGGTGCTCAGGGGTCTGGTTCAGTAGTGGACACGGGGATGGCTGGACCTGATGATCTCCAAGGTCTTTCCCTACCAAGCGATGCTGTGATTCTAAAAGTTGGGTGAACAGTGCGGGCTGTGTCAGTGGTGTTTTCCCATGTGTGTTTTTAGCTCTGTGTGCAAAGGTAAAATGTGTTCCAGGTGCTTGACCTGGATCACTCAGGTGGCATTTTGAGAACCTGGGGCAGAGCGAACTCCAGAGGGGGTTTAATCCTCCTGTAGGTCCGATGTTCCTGATGGCTTTTTGGTTCTTTCCAGGGCAACTGAAGAGAGCCAAGTGTGCCGAGATTGATGTGGAGACCCCGGACTCCATCCTGGTGAACACAAACCTGCGGGCGCTGATCAACAAGCACACGTTCTCGGTTCTGCCGAGCGAATGTCAGCAGCGCCTGCTGCTGCTGCTGCCCGAGGTCGACAGGCAGGTACGACCCTGTTTCCATCACGGTTCCCATCACGGAGACAAGCTGGGATTGTGGGGCTCAGCAGGAGCTCCTGCTGAAGTGATTGATGGATTCATAGGAATATGGAATGCCCTGAGTTGGAAGGGACCCACCAGGCCCATCGAGTCCAACTCCTGTCCCTGCACAGGACAACCCCAACATTCATCCCGTGGGGCTGAGGGCCTTGGCCAAACCCTTCTGGAATATTGTCAGGCTGCGACTGCTTCCCTGGGCAGCTGTTCCAGGGCTCCACCACCCTCTGCTCTGGGAGAAAGAACCTCTTCCTGATGTCCAACCCAACCCTGCCCTGGCCCATCTTCCTGCCATTCCCTGGGCTCCTGTCCTTGCTCACCAGAGAGCAGAGCTCAGCCCCTCTTTCCCCTCCCTCCCTTGGGAGAAGGCAGCGAACAGCTCTGAGATCCCCCCTCAGTCTCCTCTTCTCCAGCTGAACAGACCCAGTGCCTTCAGCCTCTCCTCCCAGGATTTCCTCTCCAGACCCTTCCCCAGCTTTGTGGCCTCCTCTGGACACTCCAGTACTTTGATGTCTTTTTTATCTTGTAGCTCCCAAACTGCCCCCAATATTCAGACAAGACATCCAGATCCTGTGTTTCTTTCTAATGGGATGGGCTTTTTCCTCTGTGCACAGCGTAAAACCCTTGGAAAATTGCTCAATGACCAGAAAATATGGGTTTGACTAACAGTGATTTAAAATCATGGAATCATAGAATGGTTTCTTTGGGTGGGAAGGGACCTCCAAACCCATCCAGTCCCACCCCCTGCCATGGCCAGAGACAACTCCCACTGGATCAGGGGGCTCCAAGCCCCATCCAACCTGGCCTTCAACACCTTCAGCGATGGGGCAGCCACCACTGCTCTGGGCAACCTGGGCCAGGGCCTCCCCATCCTCATTGTGAAGAATTTCTTCCCAATGTCCAATCTCATACTCCCCTCCTTCCAATTTAAAGCCATTCCCCCTCATCCCATCAGTCCAGGCCCTTGGAAAAATCCTCTTCCCAGCTTTCCTGGAGCCCTTTTCAGTCCTGGGAGGCTGCTCTAACGTCTCCCCACAGCCTTCGCTTCTCCAGGATGAACAACCCCGACTCTTCCAGCCTGTCCTTATGATTCTGTTGAATCACCTCCACATTGCACCTACAGTGGGGGCAGCGATCCTGTTACACTGGACCTGAACAGGGCCAGGAGTGAGGGGAGGGCAGTGGTTTCAGCATCGTCCCCTCTCCTGCCCCATGCAGACTCTTCAGCACAGGATTTCAGGCTGACAGAGCTGGGGTTGTTCAGCCTGGAGAAGAGAAGGCTGTGGGGAGACCTTAGAGCAGCCTCCCAGGGCTGGAAGGGGCTCCAGGAAAGCTGGGGAGAGTTTTTTTCCAAGGGCCTGGAGTGATGGGATGAGGGTGAATGGCTTTAAATTGGAAGGGGAGAGATTGAGATTGGATATAGGGAAGAAATTCTTCAGGATGAAGGTGGGGAGGCCCTGTCCCAGGTTTCCCAGAGCAGTGGTGGCTGCCCCATTCCTGGAGGTGTTGAAGGCCAGGTTGGATGGGACTTGGAGCCCCCTGATCCAGTGGGAGGTGTCCCTGCCCATGGCAGGGGGTGGGACAATCCCTGCCCTGCTCCCGCTGCCACCCCAGGGCTGATCCAAGCCAGGGTGCTGGGGGCCTTCTTGCCCCCCTGGGCCACTGCTGCCTCCTGTTCAGCCGCTGTCAAGCAGCACCCCCAGGGCCTTTGCCTTGGGGCAGCTTTCCAGCCACTCTTCCCCAAGCCTGGAGCTGCAGCGGTTGCTGGGACCCAAGGGCAGGACCCAACACTTGGTCTTGTTGAACCTGAATTCCACAATTCCACAGTTCTAATGTTGAGGCTCTTGCTGTGCTTTCAGATCCCGTGTGACAGGTCCTGACATCCACCTTTCCATCTGCTTAATCCTCTTGCTTTGTCCTGCGTTCCAGGTCGGGGCGGATGGGTTGATGAAGCTGAGTGGTTCTGCGCTCAACAATGAGTTCTTCACATCGGCTGCCCAAGGCTGGAAGGAGAGGTTATCGGAAGGTGAGGCTTCCTCAGCCTGTGATCCAAACGCTGGAAGGCTTGTGGCCAGGGAGTGTTGTGAGGAACGTGGAAGGGATGTTTTGGGGGGAAGTTGGAACTCTGGAGTGACTTCCGAGGTCGAGAGCTGTAGTCAGGGAAGCCCTGGAGCGCAGGCTCAGCCTGGAGCGCCGTGAGCCGCGGGTCATGGAGGGAGGGGCTGTAGGGAGTTCTCTTTTGAACTTATCATGGTGGGAAAATAAGGAGCCTCTGGAAGAGATGAGAAAAGAAGGAAAAAGGTCTTCAGAGTCTTGGTGATACGGCAGCAGGACTGTGGTGTTCTCAGTTGTGCAGAGATCAGGAGACAGTAAGTCATAGAATCTTGGGATGGTTTGGGTTGGATGGAACCTCAAAGCCCATCCAGTCCCACCCCCTGCCATGGGCAGGGATACCTCCCACTGGATCAGGGAGCTCAAGACCCCGATGCTGGAGTTGCCAGAGCCAGGACTGTGGGATCGCAGCTGGGAAGGGCCCTCCTGGGCTTCTCCTGATCCATGTCACCCCTGGCTTTCTCTGAAGAGACCTCTTGTTGCATTTTGCAGGCGAGTTTACACCAGAGATGCAGCTGAGAATACGGCAAGAAATAGAAAAGGAGAAGAAGGTGGAGCTGTGGAAGGAACACTTCTTTGAGAGCTACTATGGCCAGAGGTAAGGGGCTCAGCTGCCTTTGCTCTCCCCGCGTTGCCCACCCAGGTGTCCCCGTGGCTGTGTTCGTAGCCTGCTCTCCGCCAGTAAACGTTCCTCCTTGTTAGTCCTGAAGCCTGAGAACGTTCCTCACCTTCATGGAGCTGCCCCGGGACTCAGAGTGATCCAGGTCAGCAGTGCTGTGTTTGCTTTGACCAGTGTAGGAGTGTTTTCCATGAGCGAGGGTGTCCTTTAGGGCTGACATCCTCACCCCTCCCTCTCCTCACTGTGATGCTCTGGATGCTCCCACTCAGGTCCATCGGGATCCTGGAGGTCCCCAGGTGTGTGGTGGCTGAGCCAGGTACAATCCTGGGTGTTTTCCCACATCCTCAGTCAGATATGGATCTAATTCAGCTCCTAACTTTTCCAGTCTTGCCTTCTTTTTGCTCCAGGGGTTTCCCATCCTTCTCAGCCACGGAGAGGATTTCGGGTCTCTGTGGGAATAACGGTGCTAAGGAACCTGAAACCAGACAGACAGTAGTCAGGGAATGTCCTGTCCTGCCCTCTGACAGGGCAGCTTTCACACCCTCCCACCCACCTCGGATGTTTCCATCCCCCACAGTCCTGGGATTGGTGCCAGCCTGGGGTTTTTTATCCCGTGGGCTGAGGGCGCGGGGCCTCGTGGGGGAGCGGAGCCTGGAGCGCATGGGCACCTTGGGAATGCGAGCGATCCAGCTTCCCTCAGTGACCTTACCCCGTTCTCCCAGCGCTAAATTGGGGTGTGACCCCGCATGGAGCTCTGTGCTGGAGGGTAAAGGTGACCACCACGTTCTGGAGGCCTCAGGAGACGCAGGACAGCGCAGAGGGGGCGTGCACGGAAGCAGGGCTGTGGTTCTCCAGCTCCAGAGAGCTTGGCTGGGGGGAAATGATCCCACAGCCACCTTCATGCGGAAAACAGATTTTCCTTAAGTGACGAGGGATGGGTGACGTTAATCCTGGACCAGGTGAACCTCTGGGAATTCCACTCCCAGCTTGTTGGTTCCTCTCATAAGTGAAGCTGGTTAAACAATGCAGGAAGTACTCCCGGCTTTTTGGTGGTGGAGAAGGCAGCTGGATCTGAGCTGAGGGCACCTTGGTGGCTCTGGCACTGGTCCTGTTCCTCTGGGGAGAACAGGGGGACACCTTTTAGTGTCCCTGTCTGCAGGTGTCACCGTATGAGCTGCAGCAGACGGGAGCTGCGTGGGGCTGTTCCCGTGCTGCCGAGATCCCTCTGTGGAGGCTCCAAAAGGTCCTTTTGGCTGGTCTCTTGTCAGAGGACTGGATCGAACCCATGTGCTGTGTTACCACAGAGTGCAGTCAGCATAACAGCCCAAACTCTGGAATCCTCAAGTTTTCCTCAACTCATTAAAACAAGAAAGGTGACAATGACAGCCTTGGAGGCGATGCGTCTGATCATGGCTGCAAGAGTAAGTGCAGGAATTAAGGAAGATCCATCACCAGTTGCCCTGTCACCATCACCCAGATCCACAGTCACTGGGGAGCCCCTTTTTTGCAGCTATGATGTGGAGATCCTGCCCCAGCAACTGGGAGACTCCACTCATAGATGGGTTCTCCAAAAATCACTTGAGAGCTTTTATATTGTTAAATAAACAACTTACATAATTCTAAAAAATGTGGCATTTTTGGTCTCAGCCATTTGTTGCCCCCCAGGGAGTTGCTTTTTTTTTTGGTTTTCAACTCCTGTTATGCTGGAGAAGCTCCAGTTAAGGTGACCCAGCCCAGTTCTGGTGGCAATGTGGGAAGTTACCGGGCAAACAGCCCACGCAGCAGTGAAATGGGAATCCTCCAAGGGTCACCAGTTTGTCTGAGGTCTGTTGGTCAGGCCCTGTCACTTCACGTGCCGGGGAGGTCGCTCAGCTGGAGTTAAACCCTGCTCTTCAGCTCCGTCTCAGGCAGGACTAATGGCTTCCAGGCTTCCCGCACCCCCGGTGCGGAGTTGGGCGCGCGAGAGGTGTCTGTGCAGGGCGTGGGATGTGGAGAATCCTCTCTCGGGCGTCATGTTTTATTTTACAAACTAAAACTTCTGTTTGTGTTGGCAGCTCTGGGCTGAGTCCCGAGGAGTCCAGGAGGTTGACCGCAAACACCAGCCCTGCCGAGGCGCTGGAGCCAGCAGCGGAGCAGCCGAAGCACGCGCCGGCCTCCCCAGCACTGCCGGAAGAGGAGGTCACTCCTCCGTTGGAGCCCAAAGCACAGGTGGTCCAGGAGGCACCTGCGGTGAGAAAAGCAGGAGAGGAAAGAAGAGAAGCCGTGCAGCCCAAACCAACCCGACTTGCGGAGGCCTCGGGCTCGCCAGGAGCGTGCGCAGTGAAGCCCAGCGAGCGTTCTCTCCCCATGAAAGAGAGAGGCCAAGGAGAATCCGTTCAGGAGAAGCCACGAGCTGCCACCAGCCAGAAGGCAGAAGAAGAGAGGAAGCCCAGTGTGTCCAAGGAAGCGGCGGTGAAGGAGACCATCAGCACCTCCGTGCTGGCCCTGAGCAAACCAAAGAGCCCCGAGGCAGGCGAAGCTGTAGCGAGCGTGAGAAGTCCAGCGGCAACTCCAGAACCACCCGGAAAGAAGCCTCCTGGAAGTGAAGACATGGAGGTCAGTGTTGAAGCCCCCAAGAGGAAGTCAGAGAGTCGTGAAGAAGCTGCAGCCACCCCTGAGAAGAAGCCGCGCCTGGCGGAGAGCTGTCAGCACCAGCAGGCGTTTCGGGCGCAGCCGCCGTCCTTTCCGGCCGCCGGCGCCGTGGGGCCGCGGGTGCCCCCGCTCAAGGTAAGGGGGGACAGGGGACGGAGCCCGAGTGGCCCCGCCCGGGCACTGCAGCCGTGGCCCTCGTGGAGAGGCCTTCCCAGGCTCTGTGCCCTTGTGTCACCCGCTCTTCCCAGAGAGGGCAGGGCTTGGCCGAACGCCATATCAGCCGTTTGCTCCGCGCAGTCGCGGGCTGGCGATCACCTAACGGCGCTGGGTACCTCCCTACAGGTGCCTCTGCTGAAAGGCCTCCTGGGCAGGACTTAAACAACTGAGCCTAACGGGGAGCTGAACTGGGGGGAGCTGTGGAGGGCAGGAGGGACTGGGACAGCAGAGCAGGGCCTGCAGGTGTGTGAGCATCCCCAGCAGGGATGACGGCAGCACCTCCATCTCTGGTGTCATGGAATACCATGGTTTGGGTGGGAAAGGACCTCAAAGCCCATCCAGTCCCACCCCCTGCCATGGGCAGGGAAAACTCCCACTGGATCAGGGGGCTCCAAGCCCCATCCATCCTGGCCTTCAACACCTCCAGGGATGGGGCAGCCACCACTGCTCTGGACAGCCTTGGCCAGGGCCTCCCCTCCCTCATCCTGAAGAATTTCTTCCCAATGTCCAATCGCAATCTCCCCCTTCCAGTTTAAAGCCTTTCCCCCTCGTCCCATTACTCCAAGCCCTTGGAAAACGTCCCTCCCCAGCTTTCTTGGAGCCCTTTTCAGTCCTGGGAGACTACTCTAAGGTCTCCCCACAGCCTTCTCTTCTCCAGGATGAACAACCCCAACTCTCCTCACAGCAGAGGTTCTCCAGCCCTTGGATCATCTTCGTGGCCTCCTCTGGAGCCACTCCAACAGCTCCATCTCCGACTTAAGTTGGGGATTCATCGAGTCCAGAAACTGAGTTTTTTACCTGCACTTAAAGACCCAGAAACAATGGGGTTCTCCCACAGCAGCCAGATGCAGAGCAGGGCAGCCAAGGGAGCAGGGAAAGGGAACATCACGGACCCAGAAGCTCTTTAGCTATTTAGTCTTAGAAGAGGAGGCTGAGAGGAGACCTCATCGCTCTCTGCAGCTCCTGGAGAGGAGATTGGAACCAGGTGGGGGTTGTACTCTTCTCACAAGGAACAAGAAATGGGATGAGAGGAAATGGCCTCAAGTTGCACCAGGGCAGGTTTAGATTGGATATTGGGAAATACTCCTTCATGGAGAGGTTTGTCAAGCACTGTCAGAGGCCAACGTTCATGATTCCTTTCCTCTGCTCTGTCCTAGTGAGGTTTTATTGTGAGTGTTTATTACTTGTTTCCTTTCCCTTGTCTGTGCTCACTGATCATAGAGTCACAGTAGTTGGAAAAGCCCTCCAAGCTTATCCAGTCCAACATCAGCCCAACCCCATGGTGCCAACCAAACCCTGTCCCCAGGTGCCACGGCCACAGGGTTTGGAACCCCTCCAGGGATGGGGACTCCACCACTGCCCTGGGAGCCTCTGCCAGGGATTCACCACTCTGTCCATAAAGAAATTGTTCCCAATGTCCAATCTGACCCTCCCCTGATGCAACTTGAGGCCGTTTCCTTTCATCCCATCCCTTGGGAGCAGAGCCCAACCCCCCCGGCTCCACCCTCCTCTCCAGGAGCTGCAGAGGGCGATGAGGTCTCCCCTCAGCCTCCTCTACTCCAGAACAAACCCCCCAGGGCCCTCAGCCGCTCCCACAACCCCTGTTCTCCAGACCCTTCCCCAGCTCCGCTCCCTTCTCCAGACGCGCTCCAGCCCCTCCAGGGCTTTCTTGGAGGGAGGGGCCCAACCCTGAGCTCAAGGTTCCAGGTGCTGAGTGCAGGGGGACGATCCCTGCCCTGCTCCTGCTGCCACCCCAGGGCTGATCCAAGCCAGGGTGCTGGGGGCCTTCTTGCCTACCTGGGCCACTGCTGCCTCCTGTTGAGGCACTGGCAATGTGCAGGGGCAGAGGATTGGTGCAAAATCATGTGGAATATTGACCCAGAGCTTTAAAGGCACTTAAATTACACATGAATAAGGTGTGGAACTTGGAATAATGGGCGATGGCCATCAAGTTGTGGAGGAACCTTACAAGTTTTCCGAATTGAGCTTGAGATGTTTGGGTGGTGCTGTACGATGGGCTGCAAGTGCTGAGTGTCTGCTTGGAGTCACCAAGGTGGTCATAGGCTTAAGAGCAGGTGCACCAGGCAGGATGAGATTGTCTCATCTCTCATTATTCACGTCAAATGAGAGAGATAAAGGATTTCTTCAAAGGGATTTCTCCAAAACTACATATATCCATCTAAGTCTACAATGGTAAAGACGTAACTTCTTCAATCTGAGGGTGAAATCACTTCAGGACCTGGTTTGGTCAGCACAGAGGGGTTGGGCTGATGGTCGGACTGGATGAGCTGAGAGGACTTTTCCAACCTTAATGACTCTGAAATGTTCCCCGTGTCTCAGCAGTGCTTTCCTTCTCTGTTCCAGATTCCCGTTTCCAGGATCTCCCCGATGCCATTTCCTGCAGGCCAGGTCTCTCCCAGGGCTTGCCTCCCGCTCTCGCTCACCAGTCCGGGAAGAACAGGAGCCAGAACTCTGGCAGACATCAAGGCCAAGGCCCAGCAAGCCAAGGCTCAGAGGGCAGCGGCCGCCGCCGCCGCTGCTGCCGCCGCCGCTGCTGCCTCAGCAGGCGGAGCCGTGCCAGGCCCCGGGCCGGGTGGTGGTGGGGGCCCACCGGGCGGTGGTGGGGGAGGCAGCACAGCCCCCAGCAGAGCCAACGGGACTGGAACTGGAGGGAACGCACTGGAACTGGCAGGAACTGGAAGCGGGGGAGGTTCGAGAAGGTTTCTTCCCTGTTCCCAAGTGGAGAGCCAGGCCACGGAGCGGGCCCCACCGCACAATCCTCTTGGAGCACAACTACAGCAAGCGGCCGCTCCGCAGCCCTCGCCTCCAGGCTCCTCCTCTGCCGCGGCGCCGGCGTTAGGGAAGGGCACCCGGCTCCCGGGCACCCCCAGCGGGGCTGCGCATCGGGGCTCCCCAAACGCCGGCAGCGGTGCCAAACGAGAGGAAGCACCTTCTGCTCCAGGAGGTCCCCACCAGGCCTGCGGAGCATTGGCTGCCAGGGAGGGAGCAGCTGATCCCAGCGCAGACCTATCCAAGGTGGCACCCGTGGCCTTCGGAGGCACCAGCTCCGACGTTCCGCCCAGCAAATCTCCTTCCCCTCCCCTGTCCTCGCTCGTGCTTGCTGGCTCAGGAGCCCAGGCCGGAAGTGCAGTCCCATCCATTCCCTCTGTCCCACCTCCCATCACGCCGGCGGGAGCGCCCGGCCTTAAACCCCTCGGGGGCTTGAGCTGCAGCAGCGCATTCCCAAAGCCGAGCTCCAGCATTCCCGCCAACAACCCTTTGGTCACTCAGCTTCTTCAGGGCAAGAATGTCCCTCTGGAGCAAATCCTGCCGAAGCCTCTCACCAAAACCGAGATGAAAGCCGTCCCGGTGGCTTCTCCTGAAGAAAAAGGGCCGGCGGCAGCGCCCGGTGCTGTGAGCGGAGTGGGGAACGGCACTGGGGCCGAGGCGGGGGAAAGACAATCGAGTTGTCCCACACAGCAGCTCGGGAAGATCTTTTGCCAGAACAGGCCCCTGCCTCACATTCCAAGGACCTTTCCGCTCCCCTCGGGAAAGGACCCCGGTCTTGACCGGCAGCAGTGCCACGAGGCGCTCAGCAAAGCAACGCAAGAGCAGATCCTCCAGACTCTCATCAAGAGGGTCCAGAGGCAGAACCTGTTGCCGGTCCTTCAGCCTTCCCAGCTGAACCTCACGCACTCGGGTTTCCAGTTGGAAAGCAGCTCCTCCAGCCAGCGGTTCATGCTGGGTTTCGTGGGCAGGAGGACGTCCAAGCCTGCCATGTCTGGTCATTATCTGCTCAACATCTCCACCTATGGCCGTGGCTCGGAGAGCTTGAGGAGAGGCTTCTCCTTGAACCCTGAAAGCCGCCCATGCCTGAACAGCCCTCTGGATGCTCCAAAATCAGAATGTGAGGAATGTGAGGAGATGACTGGAGACGGCAGCAGCAGCGAGGAAGGAGAGGCGGATGATGAGAGCGTCGGTGATGAACGTGAGCGTGTCAGCATCAAGGAGGAGTCCCAGGCGGCCCATGCTCCCGGTCAGTGTGAAAAGGAGCAGGTATTGCAGGGCATAAATTCTTTGGATTACAGCACCCTCGCTAAAAAGTGCGGGAAGGCGGAAGCAGCAGGCAACAAGGAGAACATTCAGGTGTTGGATGGACCCACGCTAGCGCGAGGTTTCATTCAAGCCACTCAAGAGCAAATGGTGCACGCGATGAGGGGGAAGACACCCAGCAATCCGGAGCTTTTCAGTTCTCCCGTCCCACCCTCAGACTCCGTGCAGCAGCAGCCTCCGCTGCTCTCTCCTCCGCGCCCTCCGAAGCTCCTCGGGCCCAGCTACAGCGGCACCATAAACGTCTCCACCTCCCCCGACGTGAACCAAGGGTCCCTCATGACCGGGCTGTCGGAATGCGATCAGTTGTCCAGCAGCATGGGGAACGTCATGTCCTTCTCCGTGACTGTAACCGCCATTCCCACCAGCCAAGCTGTGAACTCGGGCCCCCACGGTCAGCCCATCCCCGTTCAGGCCTTCGCAGAAGACGGCAGCGTGGAGGATTCCCCCTCCAAGTGCTACTGCAGGTTGAAAGCCATGATCATGTGCAAGGGCTGTGGTGCCTTCTGCCATGATGACTGCATCGGCCCCTCTAAGCTCTGTGTCTCCTGCCTCGTCGTGCGGTAACCGGGACGGGAAGGGAGGAGGAGGAGGAGGATGGCTTGGTTTGGGTGTTGCTTTCGGAATTACCTTGGGAAGAAACAGGAATCTTACTGCCTTGCACAAGAGACACGTTACTGAATCAGGAACACAGAGTAGCGTTCTTCTTTCATTAAAGAAAGAGCACCTTGTACAGTGAGTCGAAATCGAGCTCAACTGCGTGAATTGCGACAAGAGTTTGCACTTAAGGAATTCTGTAAATATCTCGCATTATTTTGTTTAAAAGTATTTTTTCAAGTCTTTTAGGAGCTCACGTTGGGCTGGCGCTGCCGCTCACTGCCCCCAGCCTGCTGTCCAGCGCGTTGGCCGAGCTCCGCTCTACCAGCCCTGGCAAAACCTTGGCCTTTGCTCTTCTCTGGGCAAAGAGGAGAAGTGGAGAACCAAGAAGCGAAGCTCCCTTCGCTGCTCTCCCTTCCAGCTGCAAAGTCTCCGCGCCGGAAGGCGTTAGCGTTGCACCGACCGTTTTGGCAGCTGCCTTTCCCTTGTGCCGGGCCGATTCCAGGGGCGCGCTGGGTTGTGCAATATTGCCTGGTGGCTTTGATGTGCAGATCCTCTCCTCCTGGAGGAGTCGGTTGCAGTATTGAAGGAAGGCGGTGACTCCATTTGCCACTGGTAAATACTGAAAAAAAGCAACTGCACTAAGCATAGGATCCCCAAAATTCCCTAAAGCAACTCAGTAGCCGTGATTCCCAGTGATCCCAGGAACCGTTTATAGCAGAGAAGGCAAACGTATGCTGAGCTGCCCCTCATTTTCCACTGTCGGGGCTCGGCAGACGCAGGAAGGCGCCGTCCCACGGACCCGCCGGCTGTTGCAGCACACGGATCATCCCTACCTCCACGATGGCCCGGCGTCTCCAGTTTCCATAGATTTTATATTTAGCCAAGGGTAGGGAGCGGAAAAACAGTGTCCTGCCAGCCCTGCTGGGGGATCTGTGTTCCAAAGTACCGAATCAGGCTGGACGCCGCGTGGGTTCGCTCAGCCGAGACCTGGGGTTGCGCTCGGGGCTGGGAAAGGGGCTACTCCGCTCCCTGTGCCCGACTGGGGGATCCCGCCGGTGGTGCCCACCCTTCCCTTGCACTGTGCACGGGTTCATTTACTCGGGTTAATTGCAATTAAAACAGTCACCTGCTGGCTCTCAGCCAGGGCTGATGGCTACTGAAGCACATGCCAGCCTGCTCCGCCACGGGTGGCATCGCCACCGGGATCCCCCTGCTCCTTCTCTTCCGAAACCACGTCAGGTCCGCTCGTCACGTCCAGTTGTGGGGGCGGGTGGGACCGTGCTGCATCCCGGTCAGGGAACAGATCTGTGCACCTTTGTGATGGAAAAGCACTGAATTCACTTTTTATCCAAAGGCCTTTTTAAGATGAAGCAATATTACCTGAACTGGTGGGATGGTGGTTGTGTGAGCTGGGTCCTCAGCCTTTCTTCCTTCTTCTCATCCGGGTGCCCTCCTACTTTCCCCTCTCCCTCCCCTGGGAGCCCAGCACGGCGTTGGCAGTGATCGGGAGTGATTGTCTGTGAAGCCGTGTTTCACTCCAAGGAGTAGGTGGTGATTTATTCAGTAGAAAAGAGAGTTACAGGCTGGATCACATCCCAACAGAACAGAACCATTCCCTTCCCTGCCGGCAGAGCCCGGCATCCTCCGGAGCAGGGTCTGTGTGCAGGCGGCAGCTGGAGCTGCAGCGTCTTGGTCAAGTTGCTCATCTCAAAGTCCTTGGGGAGCAGTGACCCAGTGATGGAGAGGAGTTTAAGTACTGGAGATAAAAGTCCATTTTCCTCATCTAAACTGAAGTCTCAAAGAAAACCCCTACACAAACCCACCCCCGTTCTTTCTTGCGTGCAGTGGTGGTGGTTGGAGCCCGGGAACAGCCCCGCTCAGTGCGCGGTGCCCCTGGGGGGCAGAGCAGCAGGTTGGCTGCTCCCATCACAGAATCATCTGGTTGGAAAAGACCTCTGAGATCATCGAGTCCAACTGTCCCTGTCCCCTTACTAAACCCTGTCCCTAAACCTGACCCCAGGCGTGGAGATAGGATAACTGGGATTCCTGGGTGACGGCGCTGCTCCGGGCAGCATCCCATCGCTGCCTCTGTCCACCTCCTGCTCTGCACGAGGGGCTTCCGCCGTCTTCTTAGGCCTTGGGGCACAGAGTGAAATGATTCCAAGCTGTGTGCCCGGGGGCGGGGGGCCGAGCACAGAGGGCAGCGCAGGTCCATTCCTTGTTTGCTCCAGCGTTGTCTGGGCATGGAAGAAGTTCCAGCAGTGGGATCCTCAGACAGACGTAGTTGTTCCCATTTGAGGCTGCTTCCCTGGAATAATCCAATTTCAAGGCTGTAATTGCAAACCAAACTGAAGAAGTCATCCTTGCCTCAGATAAGAGGTTTTGCTGGTGTAACTGGATCCCTTTGGTTCCACCTTGGCTTCTGTTCGGGTGTTTTTAGGCCGATGAGGCTGCTCAGGGTGGGGAAGGAGCAGGTGAGGGAGCAGCAGGCTGGGACTGCTCGTGGTACTCATGGCTTTTCTGCCGGCTGCCGCTTGTCAAGGCTGTTCCATTGCTCCGGGCAGCGTTTTCCAACCTCTAACCGCCCTGGCTGATGTTCCAGCTTGTTCCTCCCTTTGGATTTTGCAAGCATCCTCCGCCGTGCGTGAGTTTGGTTTTCCAAAGGCATTTCCAAAGTGCAGGAAGCTGCTGTTTCCCAACTGCCCCGGGCTGGGCTGCGCACGGCTCGCGCTGATCTCTGTGGCTCCCGTGCTGGACGGGACAGCACAGGCACCGCCATGGGACTCGGAAGTTTACAGCTCTGTTCAGTGCCTTAGTTCTATTTTAATGGATCAGCACTTTCCTTGGGCTATTTTACCCTATTTCTTTTTAAGAAAACAACTTCTTTTAGCTGCACATCTTTGATTTTGACACACGCTGCAAGCTCTGGGGGCGGCTCAACGGAGCGATCTCTGGGGGCTGCAGGAGGGCATTGCATGGTTTGGGAATGTTTGGTGTAATAATCGCGTGAGCACGGGTTGACATAAAAGCTTGGGAGCTGTGCATGTTCCACAGTGCTGGATATACAGGGAAATGGTTTTAGACAGGGGAACTGCTGCAGGCTGTGTGGGAGCGATCCCTGCAAGGGCTCAGCCCGCTGCTGCCTCCCTGCCGAGGCTCCTCCGGCAGTCGCCACTCTTCCCATGATCTGACCTTCCCGCTGCTCCTTCCAGCAGGATAAAACCTGCCTTCACACTGGGTTTATCAATAAAAGCAATGTCGTGGCGTGGTTGGAAGCATCAGAATGGTTCCCTGGGTAACAGCGCTGTAGGAAACGCTGCCATAAAACCCCGGATAAAGCGTTCTCAGTGTTTGTGGCAGCAAAAGCACCTTGAGCTGGGGAAGACACTTGGATTTAAACCTTCCCTTTGGGCCACATCCAGGTCCTGCAGCGCAGGAACAAGAAGTACAGGCCGATCCGTGGATGTCAGCCTCCCAGCGTGAACCCCAGCACGAGCTGTGGCTCCGAGGGAGCTGAGGGTTGGAGGTTGGCAGCACAGGGAGGGGACGCTGGGCCAAGTTTTCATGGCCTTTCTTGTATCAAAAAGAAAGAGCAGGACGTGCAGTTATCGTCGGGCAGTGGAGCTCGGGCTTTGTTTTGGGGTAAGAAATAGCAGAAAGGGCAGCAAGTTCCTGGTCAAGTGGTTTTTGTTTGGGGTTGGTTGTTGGAAGCCACCCCGGCCGTCGGCTCCTGGCTACTCCATGGCGGCTCTGCCGGCTTCAGGAGATGGATGGTGCTTGGCTCTCCCAGCCAGGGTTGGTGGGGCTGGTGCTGGTCTGAGCTTCCCAAATCCCACAGCTGAAGTTGTGGCTGCAGGAGGGAAAGGATGGCACAGGTGCTGAGTTACCTCCGGCAAGGAGCAGGGATGAGTTAATGCGGTGGGGGAGAGGAGCGTTCCCAGGATCCTGCTGGAAGCAGCGAGCAGGAGCTCTGGGCAGAACAGCTGGAGCACCTCTGGGATGGTCTCTCCAGAACTGTCTTTGTTACCTAGGATGTTTTTTTAATGCCATACGTTTGATAGAAGTGAAGAGCAATTTTAAGAACTTACAGTAATATATTTTAAGTAATATATATTTTAGTACCTGTAAAAAGCAACAGACAAAGGCTGGGGGGGGCGGACTGGAAACAGGGTACTGGGAGCGAGGGGTTCTCAGTGAGCAGGAGAGCAGGAACGATGCCGTTTGTTCCATTAATGCAATAAAAATGGGAATTCTTAGCAAGAAGAAACCCAACGCTGTTCACCAGGGGCTTTTCTGGTTGTGACAACCAGCCTGGAAACAGCTTCAAAGATTCTAAACCTTTGTCTGTCTTTTGCCTTTTTAAAAGGGACTTAAATTGGAATAGAGGGTATGTACAGGAAAATCAAGTTGACACCATTTTAAAAATGTATTTTTACACAAATAATATAGAAAAATCATATTTTACCTAAGAATTTTAAGTATTTGAAATATGTATATATATACTGTATGTACTTCATATATTCTTTATTTTACATTTTCGATGTATTAAAAGTATTTGCGCTGGCTGGGTTTGAGCATGTGATGATGTTTAAAGAAAAGGAAAAGCAGAGGAGAGGGGAGACTCCGCACGGCTGCCAGAGAGCAGAGCTGTCAGTTCAGGAGCAAATGGATTGTGGGAAAGTTTGGAGGATTTAGAGGATACAGAACATTCATCAGTCCTGTTTGTGATTCTGTTAATATCCGTTCATGTTGCCACTTAACCCCTTAAATGACCCATTGGGAGAAGAGAAGCAGCAGAGGGGGGATCTTCTCCTGACCCTGGGACAGCCGGAGAGGGGCTGGTACCGGCGCTGCTCACCCACAACACCAGAACCTGCTCAGCCTGCTGGAATTCTAGTAAACAGCTAGATTTCTGGTGTGGGCACCTTATGGTGCTCAGGGGAAATTCCAGCAATGCACCACAAGTCAAGGATTTCCAGGAAACACCGTCAGAGCAGGGGCTTGTTCTTTACATTGTAGGAATTTGGGTGAAAACCTCCCAATGGAGGATGCTGCATCTTTGCAGCTCTTAGAAACGGAGGGATTCTCACTGGGAATGGGATCCTAGCGATGCTCCAACAATTTTCCTGTACACTCACACTGGCCAGCGAAGGGAGCAGATCAGGAGGGCGCGGCGCTGTGTCCCGGCTCCTGGCTCTGCTCCATGGATCCCCTTCGTTGGAGCAACCACCACCCTCTGCTTGAGACAAGGGGAGCTGCTGCCCGGGAATTGCTGGCTCTGGTTCCATATTGACAGAGAGATCACAGATCCCTGCAGAGTAGGGGCAGCCCCACAGCACAGCAGCTCCCTGTACTTCCCTCATCCCCTTTTCCATACCCAGTTTGGCTTAGGTGGCTCTCAACTGGGATCTCAGATGGGATTTACACTGTTCCACTTACTCCAGCCGGCAGCCACAGGAATTCTGTACACAAACCAGGGGTGTTCGCAGCATTGGGATGCACAGGGAGGGGAAGTGTGGGGAAAGAAGAGGCATTAACACGTCAGGTTTTAAACACACAACCCCAAAACCTGGAAAGGCAGGGGCTGAGGCTGTTCTACTGCCAGAATTATTATTGGAGGCTCTTGAAAAAGCAGAACACGGCCCCCAGTGCTCGGCCCAAACCTGCCATCGACAGGGCGAGGGGGCTTCAGCCACATAACTGCCCTATAGGAAACCCTGCTGTTCCAGGGTGCACACGGATCCATATGGAGCTCTGTTTGTGTGTGCACAAACCCAGCTTTATCCCAGTCTCCTGTGATTCCACACCCTGCAAAGTTACCACAGACTGGAGCTTGGGTGTTTGTTTTCCTATTTAAAATATATAGGTTGGACACAACAAATAGCAGCGATGTGTTCCGAGCTGCTGCAAACATTTCTAAACAAACATTTCTGTCCCCTGGTACTGCTGCATCTCCAGTTCCTCCCTGACCCGTTTCAAACTGAAACCCAGCTGGTCCTTCGAATCATTTGGTTCAGAATTACCAGATGCTGCATTACAGATTTTATATGGGAAAAGCTGGGCCAAGAGTGGGATTTGCAGAGATGAGGCCACCAGGGCCCTCCCAATCAGAGGGGAACGCACTGCGAGCAGGATTGTGGCTTTGCCACCTGTGCAGGTGTTCAGCCCCTGTGTGCTGCGAGACGACAGGCAGTACCTGAGCCTCAGGGCCAGAGAGGGTCAGCAACAACTCCTTTATCCTGTGTCCAGAGAAGCTCCGAGGATTCCCCCACAAACGGTGACTGTGCTGGGTCTGCGACAGCTCCTTGTGTTGCCTCAGATCTCCTTGTGCCGTCGTGAGCCCAGGTCCCATCACTGTCCCCCTGCAAAGTCAAATTTCAATAAGAAATGTGGTGAGGTCTGCAGGGCAAAAAGCAATTGTAGTTCAAGGATGTCACAGCTGCCCATTTAAAACCCATCCCAGCCCGGAGTGATGCGTTCAAGGGGCTTTGCCAACCAATCTTCACTCATTCTGCTGTACAAGATCCCACCTTGGCTCCTCACCAGCATCGTGAGGGAGCCCAGGTGTGTGGAACCCAGCCTGTCCCTGGTCAGTAGGACACAGACAGGCAAAGCCTGCCCTCTGCCTTCTGTCTTACTGCAGAGTCTGTTCCTCCACCTCTCACCTGCTTCTGTCATGTAAAACTACCTGCTTTATAAATGAATGTAAAATACAGTAGTTCAGCACATGGACAAATGTGTGTTTTATCTCAATGTTTCTTTTATGGTCAATAAAAAGCAGATGATTTTATGGTCGTCATTGCTCATCTGGCTTTTTCTATTACTGTTTTTGTCTTTCAAGGGACCCCAAGAGACAAGAGGGAGCGGTGCTGTTCCGGCCTCATAACTTGAGCACTTCTGTAAAAATTCTTCCACATGTTTCAAAGGCAAATTAATTCTCAGCCTCAATAAATGTTCTGCAGTTCACAGGATCATCAAATCATGAAGGCTGTCAAAGCACCCAATCTCATCCAGTCCAACATCAGCTCAACCCCTCCGTGACCACCAAACCCTGTCCCCAGATGCCACGGCCACACAGTTTTTGAGCCCCTCCAGGAATGGGGATTACACCACTGCCCTGGGAGCCTCTGACAGGGCCTGAGAACCCTTTCAGTAAAGAAATTGTTCCTGATGTCCAATCTGACCCTGCCCTGGCCCAACTTGAGGCCATTTCCTCTCATCCCATCCCTTGGGAGCAGAGCCCAGCACCCACCTGGCTCCACCTTCCTCTCCAGGAGCTGCAGAGAGCCATGAGGTCTCCCCTCAGCCTTCTCTTCTCCGGACCAAATCCCTCCAGGGCCCTCAGCCGCTCCCACAACCCCTGTTCTCCAGACCCTTCCCCAGCTCCGCTCCGTTCTCCAGATGTGCTCCAGCCCCTCCAGGGCTTTCTTGGAGTGAGGGGCCCAAAACTGAACCCAAGTGCCAAGGAACAGCCTCACCAGCCTCCTCTTCTCCAGACAAAACAGCCCCAGGGCCCTCAGCTGCTCCCACAACCCCTGGGCTCTAGACCCTGAGTCACTGTGAAGTAGAACATTTAGAATGGTTTCATCACATCGGGCATAAAAATGAGGGTGATTATACACTGAAACAACCTTGCAGGCTGGGATGCACAGGATGTTCCTGCTGTCCTTAGATCCCAACGGGATAACTTTCTGGCTAGTGAGCTTCAGGCAGTCAGTGGCACCGAGCAATGGAACTGGAGCGCTGTGAAAAAGCAAGAATTATGGGCCAGGAAATAAAAGTTATCTCTGGAAATAAGAAATATCTTATGACAAAAAGACCTCCTGGAGAGAAGGTTGGAGCCAGGTGGGTGTTGGTCTCTTCTCCCAAGTAACAAGGGATGGGAGAGAGGAAATGGCCTCAAGTTGCCCCAGGGCAGGTTCAGATTGGATGCCAGGAAAAATTTCTTCATGGAAAGGTTTGTCAAACCCCGGCAGAGGCTCCCAGGAAGGTGGTGGAGTCCCCATCCCTGGAGGGGTTAAAAAGACAGGCAAATGATGTGCTCAGGGATTGTTTAGCAGCAGACAGGTATGGTTGGACTCGATCTCAAAGGTCTTTTCCAACCAAGTCATTCTACGATTCAGGTCTCCAAACAACTCTTTAGCAAGGAGTCACCAGCAGGAAGTTCTGTGCCTGGGAGGGAGGAGCACAAAGGATTCCTGGTTAAACAAACATTTCACCTGTGCTTTAACAGCATCTGCTTCAGTTTCACAGTTGTCCTCTGGCATGGTTTGTTCTCTGCCAAACCACAATAAACAACTTGCCAGTGAAAGGGAATGCGCAGAATCCATTTCTAAGTATTGATAAGGCTCCTTACCCTGTCACACTGAAGAGGAACAAAGAAGGAGATTGTTTGTCTCTGCTCAGCTCAGCTCAGCTCAGTTAGGTTTATCACCTAATTTACCATGTTGGTAACTGGGAATACCTGAAATCAGAGAATCATCGAATCAAGGAATGGTTTGGTTTTAAGGGGCCACAAAGCCCATGCAGTTCCACCCCGTCATGGGCAGGGGCACTTCCCACTGGATCAGGGGGCTCCAAGCCCCATCCAACCTGCCCTTCAACACCTCCAGGGATGGGGCAGCCACCACTTCCCTGGGCAACCTGGGCCAGGGCCTCCCCACCCTCACACCAAAACATTTCTCCCCAAGATCTTATCTTAATCTCCCCTCTTACAGCTCCAAACACTTCCCCTCATCCTGTCCCTGCACTCCCTGATCTAGAGCCCCTCCCCAGCTTTCCTGGAGCCCCTTTCAGTCCTGGGAGACTGCTCTAAGGGCTCCCCACAGCCTTCTTTTCTCCAGGATGAACAACCCCAACTCTCCCACCCTGTCCTCACACCAGATGTTCTCCAGCCCTTGGATCATCTCCGTGGCCTCCTCTGTACTCGCTCCAACAGCTCCAGGTCCTTCCTGTGCTCAGGACTCCAGAGCTGGACCCAGGGCTCCAGGTGGGGTCTCCCCAGAGCGCAGCAGAGGGGCAGAATCCCCTCCCTTGCCCTGCTGGTCACATCACGCAGGTGTGCAGAATTCCATGCAGGATGCCCAGAACTGCCCCGGGGACGTTGGGGAGAGTGGTGATGGGGATGGAGCTTACA
Organism: Dromococcyx pavoninus; assembly: GCA_033558185.1. Classification (NCBI taxonomy): domain Eukaryota; kingdom Metazoa; phylum Chordata; class Aves; order Cuculiformes; family Neomorphidae; genus Dromococcyx; species Dromococcyx pavoninus. Next base: position 2,150 of record JAUMJL010002079.1, on the reverse strand, counting down.
TTTATGCTCTAAAATACATTGGATTCCTGACTGTTTCAACAGTTAAACCGTTCCATCAAATCCCAGTGCCAATGCCCACATCCTGCTGCGACTTAATTTACTGGTGTAGACGCAGTTGACAGGAACAACCCTCCACAGGGCTCTGCCAGATCCGGTCCTGCTGCTGCCTGACTCCAGGATTTGGGAGAAAACCCTTGTCTGATCTTTTGCACACACATAGCTCAGAACACACATTAATGCAGCTCTAGTTGGGAAGTCTAAGCAGCACTTTTTCCTCCCATTTCCCTATTTCCTCATGACAAAGCGTCTCCTCCCACGCACTGGGAATGTCAGCAGTCCCTGCTCTCCACCCGCCGGCTATGACTCCCGTTCCTTTCCCATAGGCACAGAAGAAGCCATGGCATTTCCACACAACGAGCTGCCTGGAACAGATGCCTGTGCTGTCCCATCTTCCCCTGGACACACTCCTATACCAGTCACTGCTGCGGCTCTTTGCATGACGCGTGGTTGCCAGCAAGCCAGGCTGTACCAGAGCTCATCACCACGCAGGACGTCATCCAGCTGGACACAGATGGTCAGAGATTGGAGCACGGAGATTGCTGTTTGAAGAATGTGTGGTGGGGGAAGCTGTGAGACACAGCAGGGGGCTCTTATAAGACTCCTCTGGTGTCCAAGTGAAACATCCTTGAAGTGCACATTCCCTTCCAAGCCAAAGCTGCTTCCCAGCCCACAAAGGCTGTGAAGGGACAACCACAGCAAGGCACGATAAGGCACAACACCAGGCTTTGACTGCCAGCAGAGGATCCTGCAGACCATTCTGGCCACGGCTACGGTGGGGCAGGTGGGCAGGTTCCATCCTGCACCTTGACTCTCTCCATGGTCCCAGACCAAACCTGAAACTTCCCAATGATCCTGCGGACAAAACGAGGCCACAACTCAGCACATGGGAGTGCATTCTGAGCAGCACCAGCCCGACTGGCTCTGTGGAGCTTCAATGCATGTGTGTACATATATCTATATATATATATCTACCTATAAATCTGTCTATCTCATAGAGTCACAGCATCGTTCAACTTGCAGAAAACCTTTAATATCACAAGGCCCAACCATAAACCCAACACTGCCAACTCCACCACTAAACCTTCACCCGAAGCACCACATCCACAAGGCTTTTAAACCCCTCCAGAGTAACTAAGGTTGAGCATCTTTTTCTAATTCTCTGAGTTATTCTTCCATCTCAAGACCAACAAACTTAGAATCATGGAATCATTGAAACTGGAAAAGCCCTCCAAGCTCATCCAGTCCAACATCAGCCCAGCCCCACTGTGACCACCAAACCCTGTCCCCAAGTGCCACAGCCACACGGGTTTGAACCCCTCCAGGGGCGGGGACTCCACCACTGCCCCGGGCAGCCTCTGCCAGGGCTTCACCACTCCTTCAGGAAAGAAACTGTTCCCACCCCACACCCCGCTCTGCTGACACAGACAGCCCCACCCCCCGGGCTCTCCGCTCCGCCCTCACCCTCAGAGATTTGAACGCCCTGAAGCAGCCGCCCCTTCAGCTCCTGCCCGCCCTGAGGCGGTGCCGGCCGCTGATTGGCTGGAGAGCGCGAGCGCGGGAGGCTGTGCTGCTGATTGGCTGCAAGAGCGCGCGGCCTCGGCAGCCGATTGGGACCAAGAGTGGAGAGCGTGGGGGGGGCACGCATGCACCGGCAAAGCGTCTGCGTTCTGATTGGTGGACGGGCATAGAGGGGCGGGGCGGAGCTTGCGGCTAGGCCGCCGATTGGCTGGCGCGGGAGGGGACCGGGGCTGAGGCGGGTGCTGATTGGCTGGGAGGCGCGAGAGGAGTTGGAGTGGGGCTGCTGAGGCGGCCGGGGCTGCGGAGCCGACGGGGAGCTCGAACTGTAGCTCAGGACCACTCGCTTAGCCGCTCCCCGAAGGCCGCTGAGAGGACCGGTTGGGAGCGGCGGTCCCGCTCGTGTCAGGGAGGCCCTTGCGCGCCGCCCCCACAGCGCCTGCCCACCCCGAGGCGCGAGCGCGCGAGGCGGTGCTGGCCTCTGATTGGCTGGAGAGCGCGAGCGGCCGCACGGCCCCGGCCGCCGATTGGCTGACGAGGCGAAAGGCGGAGCGCGCGGGGTGTGAGCGCACGCC